>JACEEZ010004446.1:20000-32500 GCA_016584305.1 Chionoecetes opilio | reverse complement strand
AGGAGGGGAGGAGGAAGATGTAAAGAGTGAGAAAAAAAGGAGATGAAGAAGAAAAAAAAGGGAGGAAAGGGAGAGGAAGAGGAGGAAAAGGGGAGGAGGAGGAAGAAAAAAAGAAGATGGGGAAGGAAAAAAAAGAGAAGGAGAACAAGGAGAAGAAAAGAGGAGGGGAGGAGGAGGGGGGAGGGGAGGGGGAGGGGAGGAGGAGGAGGGGGAGGAGGAGGAGGAGGGGGAGGGGAGGGAGGAGGAGGAGGAGGAGGGGAGGAGGAGGGGGAGGGGTAGAGGAGGAGATAAAGAAAAGAAAGAGGAGGAGGAGAAGGGGGAGGAAGAGGTAAGGGGAGAGATGAAGAGAAGAGAGGAGGAGGAGGAGGAAAAGGGGAGAGGAGGAGGGGGGAGGAGAAAGGAAGGAGAGGGGGGGGAGGAGAAGGAGAGGGAGGAGGTAAAGACAAAATCAGCCCCCCCAACCTTAGTTTTAATTAAGGGTAATAAACCCCCAAAAAAGTGTGACCCCCAATAATGAGGGGGGGGGGGGAGGAGGGGCGGGGGGGAGGGAGGGGAAGGGGGGGGGGGGGGGAGTTGTGTGGGGATTAACCTTTGGGCGTAAAGTTGATAATGAAGAGGAGGAGGAGGAGGGGGAGGAGGAGGAGGAGGGGAAGAGATAAAAGAAGAAAAAGAAGGAGAAGATGAAGGAGAAAAAGGAGAAGAAAGAGGGGAGGAAGAGGAAAGGAGAAGGGTACAGGAGGAGGAGGGGGAAAGAGGTAGAGGAGGGGAAGAGGGAGGAGGAGGAAAAAAGGGAGGGGAGGGGGAGGAGGAGGAGGTGGAGGTGGAGGGGGGTGGGGTGAGGGGGGGAGGAGGGGGAGGAGGAGGAGGAGGAGGAGGAGGAGGAGGAGGAGGGGGGAAAGGGAGGGGGAGGAGGAGGAGGAGGGGGGAAGGAGGAGGAGGAGGAGGAGGAGGGGAGGGGGGAAGGAGGGGGAGGAGGAAGGGAAACAAGCAGAGAACAGGAGATGAAGAGGAGGAAGAGGGGAAGTAAAAGAAAAATATGTGAAAAAAACATGAAAAAAAAAAGCAGAAAAATTTGAAAATAATAAAATAATAAAAATAAAATAAAATAATAATAAAAATAAAAATAATAAAAATAAAATAAAAATAATAATAATAATAAAAAAATTAAAAGAAAGGGAAAAAAAAATAAAAATGCAAGAAAATTTAGAAAAATAATTAAAAGAAAAGAGAAAAAAAAAGACAGAAAAATTAGAAGAAAAAAAAAAGACAGAAAAATTAGAAAAAGAAAAAAAGAAAAAATTAGAAAAAGAAAAAGACAAAAATTAGAAAAAGAAAGACAGAAAAATTAGAAAAAGAAAGACAGAAAAATTAGAAGAAAAAAAAAGAAAAAAATTAGAAGAAAAAAGACCGAAAAATTAGAAAAAGAAAAGGACAGAAAAATTAGAAGAAAAAAAAAGACAGAAAAATTAGAAGAAAAAAAAAGACAGAAAAATTAGAAGAAAAAAAGACAGAAAAATTAGAAAAAGAAAAAAAAGAAAAATTAGGAAAAGAAAAAGACAAAAATTAGAAAAAGAAAAAAGACAGAAAAATTAGAAAAAGAAAAAAAAGAGAAAAAAGAGAAGAAAAAAAATATGAAGAAATATGAGAAAAATAATAAAATGACAAGAAAATTTAGCAGGAAAAGCCACCGTAACAATCACAACATTAATTCAACGAAGACGGGACAGAAAAAAGAAAAAATACAACTAAAAAGAGAAAAAAGTAGAGTAGACAACAGAGAAACAACAGAAACAAGTTAACAAAATGTGAATAAAAAAACAATGAAAGCAAATGGAAAATACACCACACACAAAACCCAACACACACACACAACAACAAAAGATAATGAATAGCTGAAATTCTCTCTCTCTCCTTTTCTTATCACCTCCCCCCCCCTCCTCTCTCTCTCTTTTCCCCTCCCCTCTCCTCTCTCTCTCTCTCTCTAATCTTTCTGGTACTTTTCCCTATGTAAATTTTTTTTTCTTTCTTTTTTTACATTCTTGTCGCGTTTCTTACATTTGTTGCAATTTGTTCCTTTTTTTGTTTTGTTCCACCATCGCTGCCCTTCTGAAAAATGCTGAGTCATCCTTTTACCTTTTTCCCCGTGACGTTTATATCTCTCTTTCTCTCTCTCTCTCTCTCTCTCTCTTTTCTTCTTCTTTCTTTCCTCTCCCCCCCTTTCCCCTCCTCCTCCCCCTCTTCATCTCCTTCTTCCTTCTTCTTCTCCCTCTCTCTCTCTTCCTTCCCCTCTCTTCTCTTCTCTTTTCTCTCCTTCAACCTTCTTTTAATTTTATTTTTTCTTTTTTTAACCAAAATTTTATACTCTCTCTCTTCCTCTCTCTCTCTTCCCCTCTCTCTCTCCCCTCCCCTCTCTCCTTCTTCTCTCCCCCTTCCTTTTCTTCTCTCTCTCTCTCCTCCTTTAACCCATTTCATTTCTCAATTCTCTTTCTTTTAACATATTTCATGATCTCTCTCTCTCTCTCTCTCTCTCTCTCTGTCTCTCTTCCTTTCTTTAACATATTTCTTCATGTCTCGTTCATCAAGTCTTACATTTTTCCTTTTTTATCTATCCTCGTAATCCTTCTTTGCTACACCGTCTTTTCATTTCGTTTATCCTTCTTTTGTATACCAACTTTTCAAACATTTCACCACCCTTGTAAAAACTCACTAAAAAGATTTGCTGTTTATATATAGGTTAACCCCTTCACGGCCAGATCACCCACCTGCCTGCTACCTTGACTGCTTGCCTGCGTCCCTGTGCATTCGGTCAGCGGTTCGAGTCCGCCTAGTTCGTGCTGACGTGGCGGCGCTTTGTATAGTCAATAACCTTGTAGTTGGTACTTGCAAAGTGTCTAGATAGGATGAAAATCTTATCTTATCTGCTTACCTGCTTGCCTACTGCATCCCTACTAGACACTTCTATACACTTCTCTAACTCTCTAACACTACCACACGTATCTACCTACTATACACTTCCTACACTATAAATATACACTATACTTTTCCTTACTATACACTCCTTGGCTATAAAAAATCGTATGTTGTCGAGCCATAAAATTACGAAAAGTAGCTGAATATACCAAATCAGTTAGTGGACAGAGATACTAAACAGGTCATAGCTATAAAATATTGCTTATAGTCACTAAAATTCGTCTGATGGTGGCCAAATTACAATGGAAATTACGCTCTGGGTCTCAAGGGGATAAAAGGGTTATTTCCAAGGGAGAGTAAAGGGGTAAAAGGGAAGGTTTTGAAGGGGTAGAAAGGGAAGGTTTTGAAGGGGTAAAAGGGAAGGTTTTGAAGGGGTAAAGGGAAGGTTTTGAAGGGGTAAAAAGGGAAGGTTTTGAAGGGGTAAAAGGGAAGGTTTTGAAGGGGTAAAAGGAAGGTTTTGAAGGGGTAAAAGGGAAGGTTTTGAAGGGGTAGAAAGGAAGGTTTTGAAGGGGTAAAAGGGAAGGTTTTGAAGGGGTAAAAGGGAAGGTTTTGAAGGGGTAGAAAGGAAGGGTTTTTTTGAAGGGGAAAAAGGGAAGGGTTTTTGAAGGGGTTAAAAGGGAAATTTTTTGAAGGGGGTAAAAGGAAGGGTTTTTTTAAAGGGGAAAAGGGGGTTTTTGGGGGGAAAAGGGAATTTTTAAAGGGGGTTTAAAAGGGGAAGTTTTGAAGGGGTAAAAAGGAAGGTTTTGAAGGGGTAAAAGGGAATTTTTTAAGGGAAAAAGGGGAAAGGTTTTTGAAGGGGTAAAAAAGGGAAGGTTTTGAAGGGGTAAAAGGGGAAGGTTTTGAAGGGGTAAAAGGGGGAAGGTTTTGAAAGGGGGAGAAAAGGAAGGTTTTGAAGGGGTAAAAGGGAAGGTTTTGAAGGGGAAAAGGGAAGGTTTTTAAAGGGGGTAAAAAGGGGAAAGTTTTGAAGGGGTAAAAAAAAAAATTTTTTAAAGGGGGTGAAAAGGAAGGGTTTTTAAAGGGTAAAAGGGGAAAGTTTTAAGGGGTAAAAGGGAAGGGTTTTTTGAGGGGGTAAAGGGGGAAGGGTTTGAAGGGTTTAAAAGGAAGGGGTTTTTGAAGGGGTAGAAAGGGAATTTTGAAGGGGAAAAGGGGAAGGGTTTTTTTGAAGGGTAAAAGGGGAAGGTTTGAAGGGTAAAGGGAAGGTTTTGAAGGGGTAGAAAGGGGAAGGGTTTTTTGAAGGGTAGAAAGGGGAAGGTTTTTGAAGGGGGGTAAAAAGGGGGGAAGGTTTTGAAGGGGTAAAAAAGGAAGGTTTTGAAGGGGTAGAAAGGAAGGGTTTGAAGGGGTAAAAGGGAAGGTTTGAAGGGTTAGAAAGGGAAGGTTTTAAAGGGGGGTAGAAAAAGGAAGGTTTTAAGGGGTAGAAAGGGAAGGGTTTTTTTTTGAAGGGGTAAAAGGGGGAAAGGTTTTTGAGGGGTAAAAGGGAAGGTTTTAAAGGGAGGTGTTAAAGGGAAGGTTTTGAAAAAGGGGTTTTTGGGGAAAAGGGGAAAAGGTTTTTAAAGGGGGTAAAAGGGGGAAGGTTTTGAAGGGGTAAAAGGAAGGTTTTGAAGGGGTAAAAAGGGAAGGTTTTTGAAGGGAGAAAGGGAAGGTTTTATAAAGGGGTTAAAGGGAAGGTTTTAAAGGGGTAAAAGGGGAAAGGGTTTTTTGAAGGGGTAAAAGGGGAAAGGTTTTTTAAAAGGGGAAAAAGGGAAAGGGGTTTTAAAGGGGGGTAGAAAAGGGAAGGTTTTGAAGGGGAAAGGGGGAAAGGTTTTTGAAGGGAAAAGGGGAATTTTTTGAAGGGGTAGAAAGGGAAGGTTTTGAAGGGGTAAAAAAGGGAAGGTTTTGGGGGGGTAAAAGGGGAAAGGGTTTTTTTTTTGAAGGGGGGAAAAGGGGAAAAAGGTTTTTTTTTTAAAGGGGGAAAAAAAGGGGAGGTTTTAAAAGGGGTAGAAAGGAAGGTTTTTGAAGGGGAAAAAAGGGAAAGGGGTTTTAAAAAGGCAAAAGGGAATTTTTGAAGGGGCAGAAAAAGGGAAGGTTTTTGAAGGGGAAAAAGGGAAAAGGTTTAAAGGGGCGAAAGGGAAAAGGTTTTTTTAAAGGGTTTAAAAAGGGAAAGGGGGGTTTTGGGAAGGGTAAAAGGGGAAAAGGTTTTGAAGGGGAAAAAAAGGGAAGGTTTTTTTAAAGGGTAGAAGGGAAGGTTTTGAGGGGTAAAAGGGAAGGTTTTTTTGAAGGGGTTTTAAAAGGGAAAGGTTTTTGAAGGGGTAAAAGGGAAAGGGTTTTGAAGGGGGTAAAAAGGGAAAGGTTTTGGGGAAAGAGGTAAAAGGAAGGTTTTGAAGAGGTAAAAGGGAAGGTTTTAAAGGGGCAGAACGGAAGGTTTTAAAAGGGGCAAAAAGGGAAGGTTTTAAAAAGGGGTAAAAAGGGAAAGGGTTTTTTGAAGGGCGAAAGGGGAAAGGGTTTTTTGAAAGGGGCAGAAAAGGGAAATTTTTGAAGGGTAAAAGGGAAAGGTTTTGAAGGGAAAAAGGGGAAAGGGTTTTTGAAGGGGTAGAAAGGGGGGGTTTTAAAGGGGGCAAAAAGGGGGAAAGGTTTTGAAGGGGGCGGAAAGGGAAGGGTTTTTTTGAAGGGGCGAAAGGAAGTTTTGAAGGGGCAAAAAGGGGAATTTTTGAAGGGGCAGAAAGGGAAGGTTTTAAAGGGCGAAAGGAAAAGGTTTTGAAGGGGGAAAAAAAAAAAGGGGAAGGGTTTTGAAGGGGGTAAAAGGGGAATTTTTTAAAGGGGGCAAAAAGGGGAAGGTTTTGAAGGTAAAAGGGAAGGTTTTAAGGGGGTAAAAAGGGGAAGGTTTTTTAAAGGGGGGAAAAGGAAGGGTTTTTAAAGGGGGGCAGAAAGGGAAAGGGTTTTTGAAGGGGCAGAAAGGAAGGTTTTTATCGCCCCGAAACTCTAGGAAGGGGAAGAGGAAGAGAAAGAGAGGAGAGGAGAGAGAAGATAGGAGAGAATGCAGAGGGGAAGAGGAGAATGAGGAAGGAAGACAGAGGAGGAGGAAGAGGTAGGAAGAGGAAGATAAATTAAGGAAGAGGGGGAGGAAGATGTATGGAGGAAGGGAAATAGGACGAAAGAGGGAGGAGGAAGAGAGATGATGATAATGAAGAGGAAGAAGGAAGGAGGGAAAGGAAGAAGAAAGGAGGAGGAAGAAGAGGAGGAGGAGGAAGAGGGTAAAATGAGGACAAAGTAGAGAAAAAACACTGAGGAGGAGGAGGAGGAGGAGGAGGAGGAGGAGGAGGAGGAGGAGGAGAAAGGGGGGGAAGGGGGGGGAGGGAGGAGGGGAAAAAGAGGGGAGGAGGAGGAGGAGGGAGGGGGAGGGAAAAAAAGAAAAACAAATACATTCAATACGTAAATAGAACAAAAAGTAAATCGCTAAATTATCTCTCTCTCTCTCTCTCTCTCTCTCTCATAGGAATCAGGTCAAATAATACTTTGATTTTAATAATACGGACAAATTATTTCATCCAAGCAACACGAAAGTAGTAGTAGTAGTAGTAGAAGTAGTAGTAGTAGTAGTAGTAGTAGTAGTAGTAGTAGTAGTAGGAAATAGGAGTTGTGAGAGTGTAAAAAAAATGTAGTGGGGTGACACAGGGTGGTGTATAGTAGTAAAATAGTGGGGGGGTGACAGCAGGGTTTTTAAATAGTAGTAGTAGTTAGAGGGGAGTATAGTGTAGGTAGTGTGTTTATAAGAGTAGTTAAATAGAAAGTGAGTAGTTAGAAGTAAAGTAGAAGTAGTTGGGATAGTAGTAGTAGTGAAAAGGATTTGAAAATAGTAAAATAAAAATAAATAGGAATGCCCGCGGGTGGTTGTTGTAGAGTGAGTAAGTAGTATAGTGGGAGAGTAGTAGTAGTAGTAGCAGTAGTAGTGTAGGTTTGTAGTAGTAAAAATGTGGGTGACAGCTGGTGGTGGTTGCTTCGTCCCTTCAAGCCTTTAGTTTTTCAGCAAGTTATTTTTCGGGAAAGGGGCCCCCGAGAGGAGAGGAGAGGAGAGAGAGGGGGAGAGGGAGAGAAAGGGGGGGGGGGGGGAGGAGAGAGAGGAAAAGGGGAAAAACAAAAAAAAAAAAAAGGGGGGGGGGGGGGGGGGGGTAAAAAAAGGAAGAAGGGACCAAAAAAAAACCTTTTTTGTTTTGCCCCCGGGAAAAAACCACCTTTTAAAAAAAGAAAAAAAACGGAAAAACCCCTAAAAAAAAAACATAAACTCCCCCCTTACCACCCACAGAAAAAGAAAGGAGGGGTTTTTTGGACCGGGGGGTGGGGGGGTTGGGGGGGGGGGGGGGGGTGGGGGGGGGGGGGGGTGTGGGGGGGGGGGTGGCGGGGGGGTGTGGGGTGTGTGGGGGGACTGAAACCTCTTTTTTTTTAAACCCGAATCCCCCCCCCCCCCCCCCTCCTCTTCCCTTCCTCCCCTTTAAACCACCCCACAATGAGCTAATTGGGTGGTTCCCTTTCCCCCAACACCTTCCCCCTTTAATTTTACAACCCTTTAAAAAAAACGTTTCCATTCTTTTAACTTCCCCCTCCTTCCCTTTTTCTTCCCATACCTTTATGGTTTTAATTTTTGTTTTTTTTTTTTCTTTTTTTTTTTCTTTTTTCCCTTTTTTCCCCCTTCCCCTTTTTTCCTTTTTTTTTTCCTTTTTTTGTTTTCTTTTTTTCTTTTCTTTTTTTTTTTTTTTCTTCCCCCTTTTCCTCCTTCCTCCTCCCTTCCCCTCTTCTTCCCCTCCTTCGCTTTTGTTGCTCCCCGCTAGCCAACACCCACCGCCTGCTCCCTTGACTGTTTCCCTGTTTCCTTGGACATTCTACTATAACCTTCTAAACACTTCTCAAACTATCGACCACTTCCCACTTTTTATACCTATACACTTCCTACTTAAATATACACTATACACTTCCCACTATCCCACTCCATTTCGTATTTAAATTTTTTAAAAGGATTTTTTTTTGTTTTTTATTGTGTTTTTTCTTGTGTGTGTGTTGTGTTGTGTGTTGGTGTGTGTTGTGTGTGGGGGTTGTGTGTGTGTGTGTGTGTGTGTGTGTGTGTGTGTGTGTGGTGTGTTTGTGCGGTGTGTGTGCGTGTGTTGTGTGTGTGGGTGTGTGTACTGAAACTTCCTTTTTTTTTACCTATTTCCTTAAATCCTTCCTCTTCCTCTTCCTCTTCCTCTTCCTTTTTCCTCCTTTTTCTTTTACCTTTTTCACCTACAATTTTTTGCTAATTGGTGGTTTTCCTCACCCTTTTATCATCTCCTCCTCCTCCTTTTTATTAATTAAAACCTAATTAAAAAAACGATTCCTATTCTTAATCTTCTCCTCCTCCTCCTTTTTGCTTCCCATACCTATTTCCTGTTAACCCCTCTCTCTCTCCTCTCTCTCTCTCCCCCCCCCTTCTTTTTCTCTCTCTCTTCTCTCTCTCTCTCTCAAAGGTAGGCCCTCCTTATCCCCAACCCTATGCACTTCCCCCTCCCCCCCTTCCCCCTTCCTCCTCCCCCTTCCTCCTCCTCCTCCTCCCCCCTTCCCCCCTTTCCTCCTTTCTTCCTCCCCCTCTCCTCTTCCCCCTGCTCTCCCCTTTTATAAAGGAGGAAATTTTGAACAAGGCAGACTCCTCAAGCGGTTCTGCTGGCCTATTTCCCCCTCCTCCCCCCTCCCCTCTTCTACTTCCCTCCTCCTCCCCTCCTCCTCCTTCCTCCCCTCCTGCTGATTTTCGCATTCGTTCAACTTTGCTTGTTAATCCAAGTTGCTGTTACTATTTTTTGATTACTCCTCCCTTAACTTTACTTACTACTATTTACTCTACTACTACTACTACTACTACTCCCACTTATGCTCAATGTTTTCCTCTTAACTTTCTGCTTTAGGTTACGGGGTAAAAAAAACCCAAATAATATAAACGGGGTCTTTTCCCCAAAGACTAATCGCTACCCTCCCCCCTGCTGTTCCTCTGCTGTACCCTACTTCTTCCTGCTGTATGTTCAATTTTCTCTACAACTTTCTGCTTTTTGTAAAAAGGGGTTTAAAAAAGCAGATCTTTTAAAACGTGCCCATTCTTAATCAAATAATATAAAGGCCAAAAATGTTGTTTTCTGTCTTTCCGCGATAGGTGCCCCCCCCCATGGCGCAACCCCCTCATATGGCATTTTTTTGGAAATCGGGTCGACCGGGGGAAGGGTTTTTTAACCCCCAACTTATAAAGATGTCCAATCACTTTTTTTTTTTTTTTTGCACCCCTTTTGGGCCCGAGAATTGTGAAAAAAAATGGGGGTTGCGAGAATTGAGGAAACCTTGAGGGGTAAGGGGTGAGTGGGGGGGTTTGGGGTGTGGGAAAAGGGGTGGTAAAGGGGGTGGGGGTTTATGGGGGGGGGGTGGGGGAAATAGAGGGGGGGTTGATGGGAAAGGGGTTTGAGTAAATTTGGGTTTTTTTTTAGGGGAAAAAGGGGTGAGTGAATGGGTGGGGGGAGGGGAAATGGTGATAAAGGGGTTTTGGGGGTTTGTGTTGGGGTTGGGTTTTTAATACATACATTTCTAAAATCCATGTTTTTCAGGAAAGCTGAAAGGGGCTATCGGGGAATTGTGTTTGGTGGGCCGAAGGCCCCCAAAACCCCCAGGGGGTGGCCCCCCAAATAGCCCTCCCCCGGAGCTACCAAAAAATTCCGCCGGAGGGCGGTTTTGGGCGGCTACCCTTGCCAAAAATCTTCATCCTTTTCTGATCTGCTGTGCCCTATCTGCTATACTACTGCTCCTCCTCCTAATGTTATCTGCTGTGCCCTATCTGCTATCCTCTTTCTCCTCCTGTTCTCTGCTACTGCTATCCTACTACTCCTGCCCCTGCTGTTCTCTGCTGTGCCCTATTTCCTCCTGCTAATGGTAATCTGCTACCTCCTCCTATTTCCTCCTGTTTTCAAAACTGTTTTGCCCTTTTTTCATCCTGCTTTTCTCGCTTGACCTATTTTTCCTATTTCCTCCTAAACTGCTACCCCCCTTGCTGTGTCCTACTCCTCCTCCTGCTCTTCTCTGCTGTACCCTAGTTCCTCCTCCTCCTCCTACTACTACTCCTGCTGTGTCCTACTTCCTCCTCCTACTACTAATCCTGCTGTGTCCTACTTCCTCCTCCTACTACTACTCCTGCTGTGTCCTACTCCTCCTGGCTGTGTCCTACTCCTCCTCCTGCTCTTCTCTGCTGTACCCTAGTTCCTACTCCTCCTCCTACTACTACTTCTGCTGTGTCCTACTTCCTCCTGCTGGTGGTGGTGGTGGTGCAGGGGCCGCTGTCTGCTGTCCCCTCCTTTACCCACGACCCCGCCCCTCGCACCCCAAACCCCTCCTGCCTCCCAAAGGTTTTAAATTTCCATCCTCCTGCTTGTGGTTTGTGTGTGTGTGTGTGTTTTTCCGGTGTGCCCTGTGTGTCTGGTCTTTTGGGGAAAGGGTTTCTCCCCACGTCCCCCATCCTCTTCTCTCCTCTCTCTCTCTCTCTTTCTCTCTCCTTCACTTTTTACTCTTTTACACCCTGTCGTCGCCCCCCTTCCCCTCGAAAATGCCTTCTCTCTCTCTCCCCTTCTTCTCTCTCTCTCTCTCTCTCTCTCTCTCTCTCTTCTCTGGGTGATGCACTGCCACCCTCTCCCTCAAACTCTAATTCCTCTCCCTCGTAAACCTTATCTCGCGCCCTCTCCTCGCCCTCGCCCCAAGCTCACTCGCTCTCGCTTGCTCGTCCTCGCCCCTTGCTGATAACTCACCCCCACCCCTCCTTTCTCTCTATCTCTCCTCTCTCCTCTACCAAATTAAAAAACCCCCCCTACCGACGGCCCCTGGCTCGTCCTAACCCTCTCCGCAAGGCGTCTCCTCTCTCCTTTTCCCCCTCTCCTCTCTCTCTCTCTCTCTCTCTTCTCTCTCTCTCTCTCTCGTTCCCCTGGCCCTCCTTCACGCGGTGGGCCGCGGGGGGGGACAACCCTCCTCCTCCTCTTCTTCTTCTTCCTCCTCCTCCTCCTTCGCCCACTCGGGGAAAGATCTTCTCACGCCCACATGTCTTCACGCCGCCCACTCTCACTCACCCCACTCTCTCCCTCTCCTTCCCCCTTCCTCCTCTTCTATCTTCTCTCTCTCTCTCTGTCTCTCTGTGTGTGTGTGTGTGTGTGTGTCTACCGCCCTCTGACCTAACTTTCCAGACTTGAGAGAGAGGACAGAGAGAGAATAGAGAATAGAGAGGACAGAGAGAGAGAGAGGGAGAGAGAGAGAGAGAGAGAGAGAGAGAGGAGAGAGAGAGAGTGCTGAGTTGTGCTGTCCTGAGTGTGTGTGTGTGTGTGTGCTGCAGTGTCAAGGAGCGCGGTGGTGCAAGAGGAGGAGGAGGAGGAGAAGGAGAAGGAGGAGGAGGAGGAGGAAGAGGAGGAGGAGACGTGCCTTGGTCCTTAGGGAAGACCTCGTCCGCGACCAGACTCTCGCTGCCTCCTCCTCCTCCTCCTCCTCTTCCTTCGTCACCGCCACCACTACTACCGCTACCACCACCACCACCACCACTATCACCCCCACCACCACTACCACCCCACCACTACCACCACCACTACCACCCCACCACCACCACTACCATCACCCCCACCCCCACCACTACTACCGCTACCACTACTACCACCACCCCCACCACCACCACTATCCCGGGTTTCCCCCTTTACCTAGTTTTTTTCTTTTTTTTTACTTTTTTACGATACATTACTCCACTACTATTACTATTACGATACCTTTACCACCACTACTATTATATTACGATATCTTTACCCCACTCTATTACTATTACGAACCATTACTCCCACACTATTACTATTACGAACCATTACTACCACTACTATTCATTACGATACCATTACTACCACTACTTTCTATTACATACCTTACTACCACACTTTTACTATTACGATCCTTTTTATACCCTACTATTACGATACCTTTACTACCACTACTATTACTATTACGAAAACCATTACTACCAAATACTATTACTATTACTCCCCATTACTACCACTACTATTACTATTACGATCCATTACTACCACTACTATTACTATTACGATACCATTACTACCACTACTATTACTATAACGATACCATTACTACCACTACTATTACTATTACGATACCATTACTACCACTACTATTACTATTACGATACCATTACTACCACTACTATTACTATTACGATACCATTACTACCACTACTATTACTATTACGATACCATTACCACCACTACTATTACTATTACGACCATTATACACTACTATACTATTACGATACCATTACCACCACTACTATTACTATAACGATACCATTACTACTACTACTATTACTATTACGATACCATTACTACCACTACTATTACTATTACGATACCATTACCACCACTACTATTACTATAACGATACCATTACTACCACTACTATTACTATTACGATACCATTACTACCACTACTATTACTATTACGATACCATTACTACTACTACT
>JACEEZ010004446.1:7500-10000 GCA_016584305.1 Chionoecetes opilio | reverse complement strand
TAGTAGTGGTGGTAGTAGTTAGTAGTAGTAGTAGTAGTAGTAGTATAGTAAGTAGTGGTAGTAGTAGTAGTGTAGAGTAGTAGTAGTAGTAGTAAGTAGTAGTAGTAGTAGTAGTAGTAGTAGTGGGGTAGTAGTAGTAGTATAGTAGTAGTAGTATAGTATTTAGTAGTAGTGTAGTAGTAGTAGTAGTAGTGGTGGTAGTAGTGGTGGTAGTAGTAGTAGTGGTGGTAGTAGTAGTAATAATAATAGTAGTAGTTGTAGTAGTAGTAATAATAGTAGTGATGGTGGTGGTGGTAGTAGTAGTAGTAGTAGTAGTAGTAGTAGTAGTAGTAGTAGTAGTAGTAGTAGTAGTGATGGTGGTGGTAGTAGTAGTAGTAATAGTGTGTTAATTGAAGTCAGGTTATGGTGGTCGCTAATTGATATGGTTAGTAGTAGTAGTAGTAGTAGTAGTAGTAGTAGTAGTGGTAGTAGTAGCAGTAGTAGTAGTAGTAGTTGTAGTAGTGGTGCCTGTTAATAGTAGTAGTGACAGTTGTGTTCATATAATAGTGATGATAAAAATTGGAGCAAATACTCGATATGGTGATGAGGAGTGGTGGTGATGGTGGTGAGTGGTGAGAGTGAGGTCAGCAGGGATTGAGAAGGAGGAGGAGATGGAGGAGGAAGAGGAGGAGGAGGAGGAGGAGGAGGAGGAGGAGGAGGAGGAGGAGGAGGAGGAGGAGGAGGAGGAGAGAGACAGAGTAGGATAAGAAGGAAGGAAGAGTAGGAGGAAGACGTAGAAGGAGTAGACGAAGGAAGGAAGGAAGGAAGGAGAAGAAGGAGAAGGAGGAGGAATAGGAAGAAAAGGAGTAGAAAGAGGAAGAGGAGTAGGACGTAGAAATAAAAGTAGGAGTAGTAGGAGTAAACGAAGGAAGGAAGGAAGGAAGAGAAGGAGTAGGAGGAGGAGTTGAAAGGAGAAGCTGTAGGAGTAGACGAAGGAAGTAATAAAAGTAAGATTTAACGAAGGAGTAGGAGAAGGAAGGAGTAGAAGGAGAAGAAGGAGGAGTAGGAGGAGAAAGGACTTGAGTAGGAGTAGAAGGAGTAAGAGAAGGAAGAGTAGGAAGACGAAGAAATATAAGTGAGTGTAGTAGGAGAAGGAAGGAAGGAGTAGAAGGAGGAGTAGGAGGAGAAAGGACTTGAGTAGGAGTAGAAGGAGTAAGAGAAGGAAGAGTAGGAAGACGAAGAAATATAAGTGAGTGTAGTAGGAGAAGGAAGGAAGGAGTAGAAGGAGGAGTAGGAGGAGAAAGGACTTGAGTAGGAGTAGAAGGAGTAAGAGAAGGAAGAGTAGGAAGACGAAGAAATATAAGTGTAGTAGGAGTAGAAGGAAGGAAGGAGTAGAAGGAGAAGAAGGAGTAGGAGGAGGAGAAAGGACTTGAGTAGGAGTAGAAGGAGTAAGAGGAGGAAGAGTAGGAAGACGAAGAAATATAAGTGTAGTGGGAGCAGGAGAAGGAAGGAAGGAGTAGGAGAAGGAGGAGTAGGAGGAGAAAGGAGTTGAGTAGTAGTAGTGGTGGTGGTGGTGCGAGGGGAAGTAAGGGGAAGCCAGGCAAGTTGAAGCACGGAGACGAGGGAAGGGTGAGGGGAGAGAGAGAGAGGGAGAGAGAGAGGGGAAACGAGGGGAAGGCCAGAACGGTCGTCACCTGTTATGTAGCGAAGAAAGGGTGTCGCCTGCGCCCCCTCACGCCTTTCCCCTCTTAAAGCACACGCCCGCACGCCCGCACACACACACACACACCCCTTTTCCCTTCGCTCTTAGGGCTGAGGGGAAAGGCGGTGAGGGTATAGCAGTCTTCCCCTCTTCAATACGGCTAGAGATGTGTGTGTGTGTGTGTGTGTGTTGTGTGTGTGTGTGTGTGTGTGTGTGTGTGTGTGTGAGAGCGCCCCTGCCTCAATTACCTGCCTTCCTCCCCTCTCTCTCAGGCTTCAGCGAAAAATGTTCTTCCCTCGCTCCTGCTCCTGCTGCTGCTGCTGCTGCTGCGAGGGTGAAGGGCGGCGCTGGTGGTGCAGTCTAATACACCAACGACTACACTCCTCCTCTTCTTCCTACTCCTCCTGATGTTTCTGCTACACTCCACCTCTTCTTCCTACTCCTCCTGATGTTTCTGCTACACTCCTCCTCCTACTGATGTGTCTGCTAAATTCAAATCCTTCTCCTACTGATGTGTCTGCTAAATTCAAATCCTTCTCCTACTGATGTGTCTGCTAAATTCAAATCCTTCTCCTACTGATGTGTCTGCTAAATTCAAATCCTCCTCCTACTGATGTGTCTGCTAAATTCAAATCCTTCTCCTACTGATGTGTCTGCTAAATTCACCTGCTCTCTCCTCCTCCTCTTCTTTCGTTTTTCCTCCTCCTCCTCCTCCTCTCATTCTTTCGGAGAGCCTTCAACTTTGCTATTATTTCACCTCGAACACGTAGAGTTAACAGGTAGAAACACTTAGAAACACGTAGAAACACTTAGAAACAC
>JACEEZ010004445.1:2500-62152 GCA_016584305.1 Chionoecetes opilio | reverse complement strand
CACAATACTGACAGTGGGTGTCTCTCTGGTTTTGTGTCACCCCGCAATTTTTGAAAAGTACGTAAACCCCCCAAAAACGAACAACAGGGGGAAGGGGGTACATTATTTCTGAAAGTCCTTTTATATCGGGGATCCAAACTTTTCGCTTACAAATTTGTTTGTTAAAAAAGGGTGAAATTTCGCTTTTTAATGATCATTTCCTTTAAAAATGCTTTGTCTGTTACATTAGATGAAATTTTAGTATATTAGTACATGCAGCCATCACCAATACAAACACACATACAGGGAAATTACAACAATATTTGGCGAGGCACGAAGGACGTGAGAGACGTGTTTACAATCGGGCGACAACCCAACTAAATCGGCACGCAGCGCGCAGGGCCTGTTCCGCTTGTTTTAACGCCACCGACGACCTGCATTACCTGTTCGGCGGCCCACACTAAGCAAACCCGCATTACTGAACTTTTTGGGTAAATCCCTGCATATACGACTGGAGAAAAGTTTTAAAAGCCTAAATTGTTATATAGAGGTCGTGGCAGCGAGGGTTTACTGTCCCTTGTGAAAGGAACACAAAATGAAAAATGAAAAAAAATACTCTCTCTCTCTCTAAATGCACTTAAATAAACGTTAACTTTTAGTCAAAATATATTTGCACCATCTCTAGGCGCAAAATCCTATAATCTAGAGTTATGCCTTTTATGCTAAAAAAATACGGCTCTGAAACTGCTTGCTTAATCCCATTGACAAATTACAGAAAAATTGTTCTGTATAGGACTACATTATGATGATAAGACAAGAAATTTTAAGGCCAAAGAAAAAAGTTTATGTCATCCTCCTATGTACTGATATTGCAGGGTGAGATTCTATAGTAGAGGAAAAATAATCCTACAATAAAACTAGGCAGGAAATATCAAACTTTCTGTCATTTGTCTAGACATCTTAAGAGAGAGAGAGAGATGCAAAAGATCATTTCAATTCTGGTTGATATAAACATTTTAATTTCAGGGGATATTACATCATACAGGTGATCTATGTGTAGTGCTGTAAATACCCAGACGACTGCTTGCCCAAATGATTAATCCTTTGGTACAGTGGCACCGACTCCGACTGTGCTGACTCAAAGTCTATGCGGGTGAGTTAGAGTCTCGCCAAGATCAATACATAATAATGGGAAAGAAGATTTATTCCCCAAATTGTGATTGTTGCTCGATCTGTCAGTGCATCCGTGAAAGGATTCTTCTGACGGGATTCAAGAGGGATAAATTTTGGGCCCAGGGCAGTGTATCGCTCAGCCAGTCCTGACAGGTAAGCCTGTGGATCAGTACACTAGTGCCCTGTCCCAGCCTTCCCTGAACAGTGGAACTCCTATTCATGATGGCTGCAGCTCCCCCTTCGGCATCCCCTTCAGAATAACATCAAAAACCACCCCAAGAGAGAAGGTTAAAAGAATGAAGATTGGAAGTGTTCAAGTGGCCGTCCGGCAAAGTTACGGGCGTTACATATGTATGAGTGGACAGAATCAATATCCATTCTGTGTCTGCACTTCGGGAAATTTAAATGTGCCAAGTAGACGCATTCATTACCTCTTTGTGGGGCGTCAAATACTCCTTCATCTGGGCCTCTGTCGATTCACAAAAGGAAGAACTTCCTGCACAAACAAGTTCTGCAAATAAATTAAATTGGTAAAAAATGACAAGAAAGAAGGGGTGTGTAAATCAGAGTATTCCTCTCAAGAGGCACAAGTTTTCCCCGTGTACAGCCTGTGCTGTCCCTGCTGAGTCAGCCCGGGTGTGCCCCTTGAGAGTGGGGGAGGAGGTGGGCTGGGCCAGGGGGGGGGACACGGGCCCTGGCTACCTCCGCCTACACTCTAAAGGATAAAATATACTGATTACTACAAATTAATCATCTGAATGCACTTATTTAACAATGTAAAACTCCTTTAAATTTTAAGATATTTTAGACGCCAGACCCCCCTAAAATACTAATGGAATATCACCAACAATAACAAAATAAAGAATACTTCAACACTTCACTACATGGACTTTAAAAAGCCTTAAATTATGAACTGTAGAACAGCTAATTAAACATGCTGAGAGGAGTAATGATTGGCACAAGATGTGTGAGTTGAATGGCACAAAAATGTCATTCTTATAAAAATTTACAATAAAAATTAATAGAAACAGCAGTTTAAAATCTAATGACCAAGATCTATCACTATGATTTCTCACATAAAATTAAAAAAATCTAATTTCGGCTATTTTCTGGGCAAAAACCTGAGTGTGCAGAAAATCCAGTATCTGCTGAAGTGTTGTCCTGTGCAAACATTACCGGAGCTTTGCCTGAGTAACACTGCACAACTTATTACCAACAAAAAAACCAGCTGATGCTTGGATAGTGGAATATGTTTTTTTCCTTTATAGCTGATATTTTTGGTGTACTACTCTCAAGAAATATTCATGAACAAAATATAGTACATGATATTAATATATATTTTCAAGCTTCTCCCCATCTTTCTCTGCAGCCAAACGTAACACCTCAATCAATTATTACAACTAGGAAACTCTTGATAGATAAATAAGTGCCACTAATCCTGCAGTTACAACAACACCACAGAAAGAAAACGGGTGATACAAAGGCAACACAACCTACCATTGAAAAGGTTTGTTGTACATGAAGTCTGATATTGGTTCACTCAGAAGTTCATGGGCAAACATCTCGTTGATAACCACCTGGGCGCCATCAAACACCACTCAAAGTAGATACAAGCTGTTGCTTGCGAGGTCCCCACAGCCAATAAAAAATTCACACGTCAGAAAAACCCGAAGAAAATATTCAGTAAGTTAAATACATCCTGATTTCTGAATTTAATAATCTCGTAATCCCAGTTTCCCTTCACAGCCTCAGATCTTAAGCAGTTAAATGCCCCTGTCACGCATGAAATACTGCACCATCATTACCATCACCTCGTGACCTCTTGCAAAAGAGTAGAGAGATCAAGCTTCAAAAAGCAGAAACCACCACTCAGGGCTAAAACATAATCCCTATGCTCGGTGATGGATGACACAAACAAGCCCTGCCTGGGCCTCTAACCTCACTGAGACACATCACAACACCCTACACACCAACAAAACAAAGCCTTGAAAATTATCACAGGCCACACAGCTACCACACCTACACACCACCTACACCATGAAACCAAAGTCCTCAAAGTTAAGGATCAACTTGACATTAGAGGCACACAAACATTCACCACAGCCACAACCACCACAACACTACAAGGCACCCCCCCCCCCTCACACAAGCCCAGGAACAGCAATACAACACTCAGCACAGGCTATCACACAAATTCTATCATTACAACTCCCTTTTCCCTCCCCATACCAGCCTCCAGTAGTATACATATACATTACTTCCCTGACTCATTGACTTGAGACAAATGCCGAGTTGAGCATAAGATACAGGTCTGACCCTTCAAAAAAAAATATATATTCCCACAAATAGAGCCGGCCCAAGGCATACATGGTCTGAGCGGCTGCCTGGGCCCCTTGGCTATCAGGGGCCCCAAGAGTGCTTCAAACTGTGTGTACCAGAAAGAAATACTTGGCACATGCATTGCTGATGATACCATGCAACAAGCCAACACAGCAGGACGTGTACTCACTCCACCTGGGTGAGTGGCTTCCCGATGACAGTCTGCAGCACAGCGTCTTCATTGTGGTGGCCGGGGATCCTGGCGCAGCACCCCAACTTGAACCGCCAGTAAGGGTTCTCCGGGCTGTTCATTGTGGTGGCCGGGGATCCTGGTGCAGCACACCACCTTGAACCCCCAGTAAGGGTTCTCCTGGCTGTTCATTGTGGTGGCCGGGGATCCTGGCGCAGCACACCACCTTGAACCCCCAGTAAGGGTTCTCCCTTTGGCTGTTCATTGTGGTGGCCGGGGATCCTGGCGCAGCAGCTCACCTGAAACCCCAGTAAGGTTCTCCGGTGTTCATTTTGGTTGGCCGGGGATCCTGGGCTCATGATGTTATCATGAGCACACTCTGGGAAGTGTGACACACTGCACAGTGTCCAGGGTGACATGTTATCATGAGCCACACTCTGGGAAGTGTGACACACTGCACAGTGTTCCAGGGTGACATGTTTTTCATGAGCCCCACTCTGGAAGTTGTGACACACGCACAGTGTTCCAGGATGACATGTTTTTCATGAGCCACACTCTGGGAAGTGTGAAAACACTGCACAGTGGTCCAGGATGAAAGACCACCAATAATAATTATATTTTCAGTTCTCATGTTGATTGCCTTCACGGTGGGAGTGGCCAGCGCGACGAGCTACAAATCCGCGGCCGGGTTTAGATTCCCGCCAGGGCAGTTGGCGTGCACCAGGGTTGGCATGATTTAAATCAAATTTATTTAATGATGTGATTATTCTATTATACTCACAAAAAAATTACTGATTAAAATCAGCTTTATTTTTTTTATGTACAATAATGAATATATATATTATATATATTATATAATAATAGTTTACAGAGAGATGCCACTGAGTGCCTAATTTCTGATCTTTCTATAATTTTCTGACTGGGGCAAAGCAAACCTTTTTTTGTTTCAATGCCCCAAAATCCCCAATTTCTTCACCATCTACTCGACAAAACTTACCAGATAACTATCCCCTCTTCTTTAATGACACTCAACTATCTCCCGCTACAATGAACATTCTTGGACTATCCTGTACTAAAAATCTGAACTGGAAATTCACTCTCATCTCTTGCTAAAACAGTTTTCTAAAATTGGGTGCCCTGGGGCGTTTGCGTTTTTTTTTTCTCCCCCCAAATTGCTTGCTCTTCGGGCCTTATCCCCCCAGTATGGAGATGCCTCTCATTTTTTGGGGGGGATCCACTCATACGCCTTTTAAACGGTTTTGATTCAAAGCTTTTGTCTCATAAAACCCCTCCTCTGCTGACTCACTCACCTCCTTGACTGACTGTCTTCAATCTTTAAATCACCGCCCCAATGTTGCTTCTCTTGCTATCTTCTACCGTTTTTTTTTATGCTCTCTTCCTTCGAACTTCCCAAACTGCATGCCTCCCCCCTTCTGCACCCTCGCTGCAAAAACTTTTTACTCATTCTCATCCCTATTCTGTCATCTTCCTAATGCAAGAGTTAATCATTTCTTTACTCTTTCATCCCTTTCAACTGAAAAACTCGGAACTCTTTTCCCGTTTCTTTTTTTCCACCTTTTACGACTTAAATTTTTTTCAAGAGAAGAGGTAAGACACCTCCCCAACAAAATTTGGGCCCACCCCCTTTTTTTATTCTCCTACTGTCTTTTTTAAAGGGCAACAAAGCGGCTTTGTGTTACCTTTTTTTTTGTCCCTTTGGGCCAGTCCTTAGTGATGAAAAAAAAAAATTTAAATGATAAAAAATAATAAAAATAATATACTATCAAAATTTAACAAAATATAATAAAAATTTAAAAAATAATAATTTAAAATATGCATAGCTACTCCTATCACCTTTACCAAAAAATTTTGACATAAACAAAGCACAACACCGGGAATTTCAGTAGTTATTCCTGGTTTTTCAGATATGACGTGTACTGAAGCTGTCCCAAAGCTCCTCACTCAGTGGAAAATGTCCTTGTATTTAATTTTTGAATATATGTCCCTTTTCTTGTCATTTTTTTAGTCTACAGAATATCTGATAAAAAAAAATTTGTCCCCGCCTGCATTTTCGTGATTCCCTCCAAATCTGGTATTGATAACGGGTTCTGTGGTTTATTTAAAGTACATCTTTTAACACAAGTTTTTGGCAACTTTTCCCCAAAGCCAAAACCCAACCCCAACAGCTTTGGGTGAGTGGTTGACCTTGTGACTTGTGGCAAGCAAGTACTGGTACTACACAGGGCCCCAAAAATATTGTTCGCCACTTAAAACAAGCGCCCCCATAAGGGAATTCAAAAATGTACCTTGCAGCCAGGACTTTTGAGAGAGTTTCCTGCACGGCATATTCCATTTAAGTATGGACAGTCCATCAAGCCCCGTTGAGGAATTTTTTCAATCCCACTTGTCATTATAGATGAAGCTTTTAAAAGGTCGCCTATTCCCCCAATAATTTGAAGACGGCCCGGGTATAATCATTACATCTCCATAATGGTGGCAAAAAAGACCTAAAAAAGGAGCAAATTAAAATTTATTGTAACTTACAAAAGGCAGAGAGGCCCGGGGAAAAAATATAAAGGATTGTGGGTTTTACGAGGAGATGTGTGCAGAAGGGGGTGGAAATTTTCGTGAAAGGTCTCATAGTGGTAGGGTACTTACTATACTGGGGTACCCGTAGTGTGGGGGTAGCACGCTCGGTTCACAACCGAAAAGCCCCCGGGTTCGACCCCCGGGCGGAGCGGAAAAGTTGGGCCTGTTTCAAAAAAAACCCCGGGCCCCCTGTCCACCCAGCGTGAAGGGGTCCGGTGTTACCGGGGGGTTTGAAAACCGCCTCCCGGGGTGAGGGCTTCGGCCAACACTATAAGCACTAGCAGACAGTCTCTGGGGGAGGAAGAACTGTCGGTTACAGTGAGACCCCTCTCAGCGCGCCAAAAATGACGAAATTCTCAAACATCAAACTCAAAAAAGGTAGCGGGGGGCGAAACCGGAACAAAAAAAAAGGGGCCAGGGCGGGGTAAAAAAGCATTCCAAAAATTCTCTTGCTCTTATTTAGGATGGCATCCACTTGACGTTTTCAGACATTAGTGTGCTGCTGATGTTTTGCGTCCTCGCTAGGGTGCCAATCGCATAGAGGTAATTTTTCAAAGTCAATATTTTTTCACTCTTTGTGGTATTCTGCTTGTATTAAAACTGTCGTGTGCAAAGTTTCGGGCTAATCTTTTGAATTTAGGGGGGCGGATCGATCTGAACATTTCCCTTTTTTCGCCCTCGGGGTCATGACCACGAAAAGCAAACGATTTGGCTTCTTGGCCATGTGTTCCTACTATCAAGGAAAAAATTTCCCACCCGGGGAGACTTTTTTACGACAATTTTTTTACGCACAAAGGGAAAGAGAAAAAGACGGTGCAGCGAGTGCAGCGAGGTGCAAAGGGGTCCTCGACTTCTGGACAAAAGCTAGGATCCCCCCTCGAAAAACCCTCGTGAGGAGGAAGATTACGGGATTTTTTTGACGAGTGGAAGATCCTAGAAAACAAGAAAAACCCTTGGAGCACGCCTGCCGAAAAAAGAAGCCCTTTCCCAAGAAATCTCCAGCCCTTTTTGGGACATCGCCCACCCCGCGCCCTCACTCTGATGACCATTCCTGAAAAAAGGGAAATTCCTTCTTCCCAGGGGAAAAAAGGGAGGGGGGTTCGATGGCGGGTCTGGACAAGAACTAAGATCGGTTTGCCGACGTGAAAACTCTCTCTCACTAGCCGTCAACAGACCCAAAAGGGGAAGAGATGGTAGTGGAGTTGTCTCGTTGAGTCTCAAATCCACCAAAGCGCCAACAATCGACTTCTTCTTCAGACGCCGGGGTCGCTTCTCCACCAAAGCGATTGAGGACAGGGGGCCCAATTTCCCTCCTATCCCCTGATCTGTCGGAGCCCTTGAAAGAACTGGGGTCGTACCCCCAGCCTTTTAATTGTGGCGGCTACGGCAAGTACTTGGGCCACGATCCACAAGAGCTTGTGTGAATCCCGAGTCCTTCGACAGGCAAGAGCAAAGTACAGGTCCACTTTGGGGAAGGGGCATCAAAGGATTTCAGTCCCTTACCCCCCCTTACCGTTCATTGGACGGAAAATCTTTCCCCAGGACGATGGCACTCGCGCCGAAAGACTCGCCATCCCGTCACAGGAAAGGAGTGGAGAAACTCCTAGGAGTCCCAAACTGCACCCGAACTGTGATCCGCCGCTACAGCTGTGTTTGAGGCTCTGAAGACTGGGGGGGCCCGGAAAAGAGTCGTGGCGAGTGCTTTGACACAACCCGTGCCAACATGGAGCCCTCATGTGCATGCACCCCTTGCAACAGAAGATCGGCCGACCCCTCGTTTCACTTGTTTCCGTCATCCGTCCCCGAAATAGTCCTTGAGAAGGCCTTTTCTAGTGTTTGGGGTCTCTTCTGGTCCTGAGATCACAATCTTCTCTCGCTTCAAGGGGCTACTGGGCTTACATCACCAGTCGGCAATAAACCCTCCCACCAACGAAGATCTGCCGGAGACTCTGGTCTCAAAGAGGGCGTTCATTCAAGGGTTTTAAACTTTCCGCTTCAGACAAAGCAGCCCCGTACGACTATAAGGAACTCGCTGAGCTGAACCTTTTCTCGCGGCGCTCTTCCAAAACCCGATCCCACCCCGGGGTTTCTTCCCCCGAGCGGTTGGATGGCGCGTATCTTTTTCCTCTGAAAAATGATCATTTTTTGGGAGCAGTGAGGAGTCGTCACACCTCGAGAATGTCAGCCCTCCAGCGTTCTCATCTTTGCAACCGGATCACGTCCTGCATGGTTTGAATCGACGGTTTTATCCTACCTCCGCCAAAGTCTTTGGGTTCCCCTAAGGCATCCTTCGACCCGACGAAAATATTCGGAAGGCCCGCTTCCCCCTGAGCCCCATTTCGGGGACTTGAGCAAAATCCTTGGCCCGTCACTGTTCGACTCCGTCTCCCCGCTCCGACAAACAAAACAAATTGTACACAAAGTAAGGGCCCTTCTCTACGATGAAGGAGCCGAGGAACCCCCCAAGGAATAAAATCCCATCATCACAAGTTCCTCGGGAAAAAACCCGCCCTCCTTCGCCAAAAAAATCCTCCGCCTTTCGAGCTCTGTATCAAGACCGACTTCCCGTCCCCCAACCCCCCGGAAGTGGCAGGAAAAGGAATCGTACGGAGGCCTGCCGCCGAATCGAGGGACTTCGCGTCTCAAAACCAGCCGAGCGAGGATGGCGCTCATCCGTCCTTCACCCCCGGCTGACCAAAAACGGGAACAAACGCCAGTTCTCCTCCAAGTTGTGGAGGCCCCTCGCCATCACAGCCCGGGACCTCGAAAGGCTTCCCTTCCCCCCCAAGCCGGCCACAATGAGTGGGGGGGCTCCCCAATACCCCCCCCACCGAGGGGCAATACTCACCAAAAGGGGGACCAGCCCCTGCGGGGGGGGATTCCCGGGTTATCCCTTTCAAGAGATACTCCCCCCTTTAAAAGGGGCCCGTGCTAAAGGGGAAAAAAACAAAGTTGTATCCGCCCCCCTAATATCAAACCCTTGAGGTCAAACTTTGCATACGATGGGTTTTTTGAATAGATCACATTCACCAAGTAGGAAGAAAAAATTTAAAATTTTGATTTTTATTGGGACCCCAGCCTCGCCCTAGTCTTTTTTTAGTTACGGTGCGCCCCTTTCATGAACTTTCCACCCACTTCTGCACCATCCCTCGTAACACTACAAACCTTTTTTTCTTCCCTGGCCTCTCGCCGTGTAGTTACAATAAAATTTTAATTTTCTCCTTTGTTTGTCTTTTTTTTGTCACCCCTATGGAGATACGGGAGGTCCCCCAAGATACGAGCAGTTTGGGCCACCTGGCATACTCGTAAAGCGAAATCTCGTTAACAAAACCCCATAACTAAAAGGGAAAAAATAGGTTTTGGTTCCAGGACCCCATCAATTAAAAATAAGAAAAAAAAAAAGACGTGTTTTACAAGCTAAAAAAAAAATTGCAAAACACAACAAACACAAGGTCTATATTACCCCACGTACACTATTCTGTAGAAAAAGCTTTGAAAAAGAAAAAAAGCACACAAAAAAACATAACTGCCATTAATTAAACATAAAAATGCATAAAAAGCAAAAAAGAGTTTAATGTAGGGGACGCCATTGAACAAGAGAAGGGAGTGTACGGTCCAAGGTTGGGGCGTACACCCGGGTAATTTCCCCCAAAGGTCGGCCCCCCATATTTAATTACCCCTTTGGTCACGCCTTTCCAAGGGGGACCTGACTGCGGTCCCAAGGGTTGGGGGCACAACCTCAATTACCCCTAAATTCGGCCGCGCCCATATGCTTAATTTCCCCCTTTAGGTACGGATTGCTAGGGGGACCTCACTGGGTCAACCAAATCCCCCTTTTTCCAGCCCCCCGGGGTGGGGAGGGCAAGCTTTTGAACTTGATAAATTTTTCTCACCCCCGTTTGATTGTATCATTGGTTTTTTATTCGATTTGAAAAAAAGACCATAATTTACACATCCGTATCCTCGGTTCTCGTTACCGAATCTCGTATAGCGGGACCTCCCTGTAAAGGGGTTTCCCGCGCGCGTCTGCTCAAAATTTTTTGCGGGAAATGGGCGTCCTTTTTTTAAAAAGCTTTTGTCAAAAAAAAAAATAAAATGACATTTGAACATTCCCATGGTCTTGATGGATGCCCCTACTTTAAACGAGCTCCATTTGAGGGTATTTTCTCTCAAAAAGTCCTGGGTGCCCTAAGTACATTTTCAGAATTCCCTTATGGGAGCGCTCTGTTATGAAGTGGTGAACAATATTTTGGCGCATAGTGTAGCTTATACTACTTGCACCTCATAATCATGTCGGGCAGCTGCCAGAAAAAAAACCCAATATGGATTTCCTTTGAGATTTTTCCAAAGGGAAGGTAAAAGGGACAAAAACGTAACCCAACCAAACCCAAAGTTATTCCCTCAGCAAGAATTTTTTTTTTTTAATTAATAAATATAGAAAAAGAAAAAAAAATAAAATAAATCCAATTTCAATTTTAAAAATCTATTTTATTTGACTATTATTTTTTTAAATCCGATTTTTCCAAATCTGAGTGCAGCCCAACTAGCTGCTCATCCTTCCTTTTTGGGGGTGGTCGATAAATGGGTACCTGGGGAAACCGGGGAAGGTAACTGGGGGCTGGGGTGGCACCCTGGATGTCACACTAGCCTGTGTCCCGGGGTTTAAAAGGTTCTCACCCACCACAGGCTCAAAGGCTAATGCCACGGAGATAAAACACTGGGCGCCGCTTAGCGCATGCCCCCATCTTTACCTTTTCCTTTAACATGATTTATACTCTTACTGGACAAACAGAAGAAAAAAAATCTTGAAAATTACAACATTATCCTTTTTGTTATGAGCCGGCAACCGGGATCCGGGTGGAGACACTTGGTGGAGGCGATCCAGCCGGCAAGTCATGAGAGTTGTAGATCTCTCCTCCATTGCCATAATAAAAACTTGACTGGGGGCCGTGTTGGATCCCCTCCCCATTTTCAGGGTACGCCGTATAACAAAATTATTTTTCTCACTTGGCATGCCAATTTCCTATGTAAAATGGAATTCTAAGACGATTTTTCTGCGTCCATTTTTGCATTTGAGCATTCTTACCATGCAAAATCGCACTTTTATATTGCACCCTTATCGAATAATGCTTAAATGAGTACCAGTGTCCGGTTGGTCCTGTGAAATTGCATCATTCACCAATATGGAGTTCCAAATGCTAGCGTGGGTAAGCTTTTTCTGATCAGTGGTCATCGGCCTCATCAAGTGTCCAGCCTACGTTGGCCTAGAAACGTGTTCATTCCTTCTTAGCCTGAAGCAGGGCAGGCTCCTGGTGGTGGGCCCAAGCCCGGATGAACCCGTCTCTGGCCTGCTGCCCCACCACTGCTGCCGCAGCCTTGTCACCTGCTTCACGACTCTTTCGGTGCTCTGAGTGTGGATAGAGAACCTGGAACCTCTTACGGCTTGACCAGGATCTCCTGGATCTGATCCCCGACAGTGAACGGTGAATCCCGGGGCTCGTGCCCTGGCCAGGCTGCCAGCTGATCAGTGTCTGCAAGCTGGTGGCTGACAAGTTCAGCTTGGGTGTGATGCGAGGTCTTCCACTGGTGTCCCCATACTCCTCGCCAGCCCTCAGCTTAAAAATCGGGGTTTCACGGCGAACCTGCGGTCGTCCTCACTCTGACTCGCCATCAGCGAGAGGAGGACACATTCTGATGTGCAAACCATGCTCCTGTCCGCACGTAGAAGGTCACAGCTGTTGCTGGCTGTTTGGGTCGCTTGGGCTGCGACCTCTCACTCTGAGCTGCGTGAGGATGCGTTTTGGGGCCGTCCTCTAGTCGGGTGTGAACTTTGATGTCGTAGTAGAGTTTGAAGTACACCTGCAGGCAGTACTTAGACTAGGATTTCCAGGGTGTTCAGTTCTTTGCCATCCATGCTTTCTGGTCCCCCATGTACACGAGCGACTGGGCTGTGGTGAGCCATCTGGAGTGGGACACCTTGCCACACCTGATCTCCTGCAGCTCGGATGGGAGAACGCCCCGCTTCACAGCCTGGACCAGCTGGTAGGAGACCTGCTGGTCAGTGGACATGTATACTCCGGTATCTCCATGAGATCTTCACCGCCTGGCACTCCTCTGAACTCTGCGTTGTACTGGCATCTTATTCACGCTGGACAGCAGACTGACACTGGACCCGTGAAGCCAGTGTCAGATGAGGTAGGCCCGTCGATGCTGGTGATAAGGTGGCGCAGGGCAACTCGTTTGTGTGCAACACGCATATACTCCAGAAGAGCTTGCGTCCCAGCATCTTCTCCAAATGGGCGTATAACCACCTTCCCCCCGTGTTGGCCCTAGTTGATCACCTTGCAGTACGATCAGGGGTCGGTGGGGGTCGTATGTCACCAGCAGATCATAGAGCCTGAGCCACCTTTAACGCAGGCTTCTCAGGTGGCACCGGGTTCCTCTGGTACAAAGTGCCAAAGGTACCTTCCAGATGGCTCCTCTGTCACTGACACATGCTCCTCCCCGATCACCTTGGGTACAGTTTTCCCATAGCTGTCGGGCACCCTCGCCCTGGTCTTGTCCTTCCACCCATCGTAACCCAATCCAAATATTTTGGTACCCTGTTAGGGTACGCCGTATAAAAAAAATTCTTTTTCTCAATTTTGGCTGCCCAATTTCCTATGTAAAATGGAATTCTAGACGATGTTTTTTTATTTCCATTTTTGCATTTGAGCATTCTTACTATGCAAAATCGCACTTAAAGCTATGTTTTGCATATAAATATAAAAGTCCATTTTTGCATAGCAGAAGTGCTCAAACCAAAAAGTTGAAGGGACAAACCACCCTTAAATTCTATTTTACATAAGAAAACACCCTGCCAAATTCGAAATAATCTATATTTCACTTTTCATTGGACCTACGGTATACCCTACTCTCCAAGGCTCTCATGATGGGGAGAGGGAGTTTGCCACAGCCCACCAAGTTGCCACAGCCCACCACAACACAGCTCACACAAACTGTGTCCAAGGAATACAGAATAAAGGGGCAAAAAAATTATGATTTCATAAACGATGGCCATGTCACGGGAGCGGCGACGTAAGATTTAGAAATGATCCCGGTGGTGAGTGTTAATGACCCCATTATTAAACAATGGGAAATCTTAGCTACCGTAGTATTCCCCCCCATATACGGGAAAAATACCTTTTATCCGGATACCCAACAACCGGAATAACCCAATAACCGGAATTTGTGGCAGGTAATTAAATAGTATTAAAAAATAAAAAAGTAACAAATATTTAACTTTTAATTTTGCCGCCGTAGACGTGAGCGCCACCTATCGCCACCTGTTTTTTCCGCCATAATGCGCCATGCGCTATGATAATTCAGTGTTTATCAGTCCGTGGGCAAGGTCATGCTACCCGACGACCGGAGTGGATTTTGAGTCATCCGACAAAGTATATTATCAAATCCGTGAGCTGATGGCTTCCAAGGACTCTCACATGGACTGGCAGGAATGGATGAAAATATACTAGATGAGTGGCTTGCAGTTGATAAAGATATTTCTGTGACAATGAGTATGGATGACGACCAAATAATTGCAGCCGTAAAAATGAAAATGAGCAGGAACGTCTGGAGCGAAAGTAGGAGGAAGATGAAACCGTTAAAGTGTCATGGGAATCAGCATTTAACGGCTTACAAATTACATCAACTTGACAACGTCACCAAATTTTTATCTCTCCAAGAAATCATGCAACTTTAATGTTACAAAACAAGACTTTACATGAACGTCGCAAAGCACTCAAGCAGACCCATATCAAAAAAATGTTTCGCCCGCGCAAAAGAAACAAGACAACGCCAGTATCTGTGCCGGGGCCATCAAATACAGCCGATCCTAAATGTGCCTGGACCATCATCTGTCCCCAAAACTCAGTGCCTGATGAGCCACTCACTATCACCACTGTCAGACACCCGACGACCCGGACCTGGAGTTTTTTGACCAGACTGCCTAGGCCTAAACCAATACAGTAGGTACAAAAAACAAATAAAATAAAAGAAAAAAAAATGTTCCTTTAGTATATAATTTCGTGTTAAAAATCTTTGCATATACGCAGTTGAGTTTCTTTAGTTTATAATTTAAGGTACTACATTACGGGAGGGGTCATTTATACGTGCATAGTCAACAAGAACAGGAGTGCTATGTTGGGCTGGGCATGTCTATTTATGGTGAATTACAGTTCTACAATGATCTACTAAAAGGTAAGAGAAAAAATCAACAATTATGTTTTTTTTAGAAAAAGCATCTTTCGTAAGATACTTACCCATTCCGGACTTTTCCTTTAAACCGGCTCCCCGGAAGCCCGGGATTCCGGGAAAAAAGGTTTTTCCTGTATGAGCTTTTCCCCCGCAACCCCCCCCACCCCCCCCACCCCCCCAAAAAAAAAATATAAAAAATATATAAAAAAAAAAGTTTAAGAGTCACAAGTGTTCATGCAAAAATAGGTGGCTGGCCATAAGGTTAGAAGCAATCATTACTAGACAAAACATCTAAACACTACTATTGGACACAGTATCCCCAGATGCTCCAAAAAAACATAAAATAATAGTTTCCACATTTGGCCATGGGAAAAAATCGTTGGTTTGCGGATTTGTCGTATGTATTTCAGTGACCCACAGGTTACCCAAGTCCTGAGGCCCCAAACCATAACAGACGTCTTTTTTGTGTTCAAATTTAAATCAATATTGGGTAAAAGCTTAAAACTTTTTTGGGAATAAAAAATTTTTCAAAAAACCGAGCCCCAACAATTCATGAGCAAGAAATTGTTTTAGAAAATAGATATCCCAAAATTTACACAAGAAAAAAAATTTTTTGTTTCAAATTTTTTTCTATAACTCACTTGAAAAATTTGTTAACTCACCCGGTTTTCGACGATTGGGTTCGTTGCCATCTTTGGGGATGGAGAGGTCTTTAGTTTTAAAAGGGCCCCCAAAAACCCTCACGAGACTCCTGAATCATAAACCCCTGTTTTCCGGACTTTAGGGGGAAAACGGTCGGGAACCTCAAATTTCCGGAAATTCAACAGTCCGACCATAACCCCCCCGGACGTTTACCCTCTCTGTACGGCAACCGCCAATTCAAAAAAAACCCCCCGCTGGGGACTTTTCCCACCTTGTTAGCACTCATACGTCTTACGAAATAAATACCGTAATACGGCGTACAGTCAACTCTTTGAGTTGAAAAAATCTCCAAAACTAGGGTCGATTTATTGGATTGGGAAACGTGTGGGTTTAAATACACTTTTTCCACAGCTGATACACAGTTTTGAAAACCTGCAGGAACCCCACAATTTTAAACCCAAGGGGGCCAGTCAGACAACTACAATATGCGCCACTCCAGGACCTCCGGTGTTTTAGTAAGCCCCGTTTGGCCCGTTTGTGTATAATTGGGCATTAACTGAGGGGGGCATCAAGGACCATGTTTCATAGCCCTGTGGGGGTTGTTGGGGGCCACGGGGTGTTCTTTTTCTCCACAGCAAAAGGTGGAGGGGACCCTAATGCAGTCCAGTCTAACCCTGTTTTACTATAATTACAGTATGTAGGTACTATCAGGGAAGGTGTTTTACCCAATAACCTTGTAGCGGTCTATCGGCCCAGGGTGTTTTACTATAATATACAGTATGTAGCGGACTATAGGGGGCTAGGGTGTTTTTTTACTATATAAAAACAGTAAAAGTAAACGGTACTATCAGGGACTAGGGTGTTTTCTATAATATACAGTTGTAGCGGGGACTATCAGGGGGGCTAGGGTGTTTTTCTATAATACCCGTTGTAGCGCACTATCGGGACTAGGGGGTTTTACTATAATACATTGTAGCGGTACTAAGGGGAATAGGGGGTTTTTTTCTATAATTAAAAGATGTACGGTACTTCAGGGACTAGGGTGTTTTTCTATAATATAAGTATGTAGCGGTACTATCGGGACAGGGGTTTTACTATAATATACAGTATGTAGCGGTACTATCAGGGACTAGGGTGTTTTACTATAATTTAAAATATTGCCTACTATCGGGGCTAGGTGTTTTTCTATAATAACAGTATGTTCGTACATCGGGACTAGGGTTTTTTTAAGTGAAAAAAAGAGGCGACATAGTAAGATTTATATCATTATATGTTTTTTTTTTTTACATCCAAAAGGGGGCCCGGCACAACAAAAAGAGGTAAAAAAAGCCCGCTTTTTTGCCATCCTATAAAAAAAGACAGTAAGAAAAAACAAAAAAAGGGGGTGGGCCCAAATTTGTTTTGGAGGTGTCTTTCACTCTCTCTGAAAAAATTTAATCATGAAAAGGGGGAAAAATAAAAAAAGGAAGAGAGTTCCAGAGTTTACCAGTGAAAAGGGGTGAAAAAGTAAAGATATGATTTTAATTTTTGCATTTGGAAGATGGACAGAATAGGGGTGAAAGAGTAGAAAGTCTTAACCCTAAAAATGCGAAAACATAGGTCCCGAAAATACGAGCGTTAGGTTTCCCCTGGCATACTGTAAAGCGAAATTCGTTAACGAAAAACCCTAACTTGGAAAAATATAGGTTTTGGTTCCAGGGGCCCCCCTCAAAACTAAAAAAAAAAAAAAAAAAAAAAAAAAAAAAAACATGCTTTTCAAGCAAAAAAACATAGTAAACACAACAAAAAAACACAGCGTCTATATTACCCACATGTACTACCTATTCTTAAAAACATTTTGAAAAAGAAAATAGCCCCACAAAATAACTAACTGCACATTAATTTAAAAATAAAACCATAACAAGCAAAAAAAACGTTGTAATTAGGGGGGCGCCGCGTGTAAAAGAAAGTAGTGTATGGTCCCAAAGGTTGGGGCCGCCACCTGCTAATTACCCCCAAAGGTGGCCCCTGCCATAGCTTAATACCCTTCAGGGCATCCTTTTCCCAGGGGGACCTATGCGGTCCCAAGGTTGGGGGCCCCACACATGCTAAATTTCCCCCAAATGTCACCCCGCTATATGCTTTTTTACCTTTAGTCACGCCTTTTCTAGGGGGGACCTGGCGGGCCCAGGTTGGGGTCGTACACCGCTAATTTCCCCCCAAAAGTCAGGCCCCGCTATAGCTTTTTCCCTTAGGTCCGGCTTGCTAGAGGGGACCTCACTGGGGGCAACCAAATTTCCCCTTTGTCCACCTGGGATGGTAGGGCGCGCATTTTTAACTTGAAATTTTACTACCCCCGTTTAAATTTTTTATCATTTTATTTTCGCTCGTATATTGAAAATAGCCGTAAAATTAAACCCGTATCATCGGATCTCGTATACCGAATGCTCGTATAACGGGACCTCCCTATACCTGTGTGACAATATCTGTCTCTTTTTTAAAAGAGGGAACAGGTTGGATGCTGACAATTACAGAGGAATTAGTGTGATAAACTTACTTAGTAAATTATTCGACATGGTCCTTTGCTACAGATTAAACCAGTGGTTCCGCCCATTCCGTGAGCAGCCGGAGCCCAGAGTAAGCGTGGGTGTACAGAGCACATCGTCTCGCTGCGGCTCCTCACCGACATGGCGCGACGGAAAAAACTTAAGTTGTGTGTAACTTTTGTGGACTTAAGTAAGGCCTATGATATGGTCCCTCGTGCAAATTATTCACTATCTTGAAGCGGCTAGGGTGTGGCGTGTTAATGTTGGCGGCACTTGTGGCCATGTATCGTGAGACCGAGTCAGTGATCGGCGGGGCCGTCATGACCGCAACCCTCGGGGTCAGACAGGCTCACCCACCTCCTGCCTCTTGTTTATAGTATTCATGAACGAACTTATCAGAATGCTCAAGGCGAGGTTGTGCGCCTGACGGGATCTTGGGCTGGCTCCACACACTGGTGTTGATGGACGACACTGTATTGCTGGCTACGAGCAGGGAGGGAATGATCAACAAGGTTAGGATATTGAAGGAGTTTTGTAGTGAGCATGGAATGACCATTAATGAAAGTAAGACCAATTTTTCGTGATTTGTGGTACAGAGGTTGACGCGGAGCCGCTGCGGGTGGACGGGTTCGTTATTGCTCTGTGCACGTCCTATATTTACCTCAGGTCGCCCTTCACCAGCGACGCTGGGTGTCGTCCGCCCTTAGGGTGCATGCCAAGAACAAATTAGGTCATGTACTGAAGTTTGTGTCATTTGTTCATAAGAATAACGATGTACCGTTGTGGTGAAACGGTGGGTGTTTGATGCGGCGTTAATGTCTGCGTTACTGTACGGCTGCGAGTCATGGGTAGGAGCCGATTTAAAGCCAATTACAAAGTTGTACAACCGGGCACTAAAACAGCTGTTGGGTGTGAGAAAGTCAACCCGAATGACGTGTGTTACGCTGAGTTAGGATACCCTTCACGCCGGACTTAAGTCAGATTAAAGCAGCACACTTTTTATTCTAAGCTAGCTTTGGAAAGATCTCATGTAACGGATGATCCATTAATGTTTACTATAGAAATTGTCACTAGAGCCAACACGGCAATGAGCAGAACTATTGCAGTTTATGGTAACAACGGGCCTGACATGCATGGCCTCTTGTTAAATGTGCATGAGCGCATCGCAGCTTCCAGTGGGTCAAGGTGCGCCATGTACTGCAGCATAAACCCCGGCCTTACAGTGCACAGTATGTACAGGGACCGCCACAAGGTCGACGACCGATACAGGATCTCCTTCACTCGTTTCCGAGTGTCAGTCATAGTTTGTTGTTGAGACTGGAAGATGGAATAGGCGGGGGCGAGGCCAGTTGCCACTGGAGGAACGTCTGTGTGTATGTGGCGATGTACAGACTGAGGAACATGTTGTTGAAAATTGTCCTGTATCAAACAATATTAGGCAACAGTAGGCCTAACTTGTTTAGGTGAGCTATTTAACGGTAATATAGCCATTATGAATGTTGTAAAATTATTCATGATATTTTGCACTTGTATGCGTAAGGTATGTGTGTCATGGATATCTCCTGGCACTGTTCGTGCACCGACAATTGATGTTGTTTTTGTTTTAATATAATCATGTGGACTGCAGATTGCATTATTTGTGTTGTTTATATAAGTACTAACATATGTATTGTTATAAAGATTATGTGTTAATGTTAAGATTTATGTACACTGTGGTCAATATATTATCTATCTATCTACGCGGGACTTTTGCCAGAATTCTTATAGTTGCTAAACAAACTTGAATGTGTATCAATGTATTCGCCATATATTTGTGCAACCGCTAAATTTTTTATTTTTTTTTAAAGTCTTGTGGTTATTCTATGATTGTACTTGCAAGATGAAGAGCGTTGAGGTTTATGGAATCCATGGTACAGCTCGTTCACAGAAAACAGGCCGCAAGGGTCTTCCTCTCTAATCTCTCTGCCCATGATAGGGAGAGACCTGTCAGCACCTTCACCTTCCATGCTGGTCACTGGGTCACTGAGCCTATGTGGACCCTGGGTCATTCTCAGGTAATGTAGCGTTGCCAGATTTCACCGGCCGAAAAATGAACCCACCTTTTTTTATTTGGCGGCCGCCCAATTGGGCATAATCGCGTTTTCTTAGTGAGTGACCAAATGGGCATAGCCGGCTTTACGGGTTAAGCAGCGAGGCTGTGGAGGGGGGGAGGCATGCAGTTAGCAAGTTCAGAAGAGCAGTGAGCATGAAAATAACGGTAGAAGATAGCAAGAGAAGCAACATTGTGGCAGTGATCTAAAGATTGAAGACAGTCGGTCAGAGGAGGGGAGTTGATGAGACGAAAAACTTTGACTCAACCCTGTTTAGAGAGCTGTATGAGTAGATCCTCCCGAGCATGTGAGACATACCGTATTTTACGGCTTATAAGACGCTGCATCTTGGAAGACGCACCCTGATTTTGGAAGGAAATTTATAAGAAAAATAAACGGATTTTCTACCGACAGGAAGTATGTAGTAAAATCTACTGATTTTCTTGGTAAGCGGTGGTCTGAAGTGTCTTTCTGCTGCTTCTGTTCCCATGTTCTTTGGCATATATCAAATTCTAGCTTGTATGTGATAATTTCCAGGACTGAAAAGAGCTTGTGTGACAGCCTGTTGGTAATTTGTAACAACAACAATCAACACTAGCAGACGATAGTTGGCGCTGTTGGAATGGACTCGGTCATCAGGTGGTCATTGCAGAGTCGATAGGGATCTTTAAAAGGAGTCTGGATAATTCATGGATGGGGAAGAGAGGTGGATGTAGGTGGTGTTAAGTAATCGTCCAGACCATTTCATCATTCCTGATTTAATGCAGTCAAAATAGCCATTATCGAGTATATCAACAATATGTTGTCACTTTTTGCATCCAGTCACCCGTTTTAAATGATCCGCATTCAAACCTGTAAATTCCTCGAGCTCTTAAAACACAACTGACGACCAGCAAATGACGGACCACGGCTCGGTGATGTCACATTAGTAAGCCTCCCAGGCCAGCCCTATACAAATACACGGAGACTCAGAAAACAAATATAGTACAGGGAGGTCCCGTTATACGAGCATTCGGTATACGAGAATCCGATGATACGAGAGGTGTATATTAGGGTCTATTTTCAATATACGAGATCAAAAATCCAATGATACAACATTCAAACTGGGGTGAGTCAAATTATCAAGTTCAAAATGCACGCCCTACCACTCCCGGGCTGGACAAGGGGATTTGGTTGACCCCAGTGAGGTCACCCTAGCAAGCCGTGACCTGAAGGGTAATTAAGCATATGGCGCGGCCTGACTTTAGGGGTAATTAAGCAGGTGTGCGGCCCCAACCTTGGGACGCAGTCAGGTCACCCCTAGCAAGGCGTGACCTGAAGGGTAATTAAGCATATGGCACGGCCTGACCGTTAGGGGTAATTAGCAGGTGTGCGGCCCCAACCTTGGACCACTACACTACCTTCTCTTGTATCACGCGGCGTCCCCCTACATTACAACGTCTTTTTTGCTTGTTATGCATGTTTTATGTTTAATTAATGTGCAGTTATGTTATTTGTGTGCTGTTTTCTCTTTCAGAATGCTTTTTCTACAGAATAGGTAGTACAGTGTGGGTAATATGCTGTGTGTTTGTTGTGTTTGCTATAGTTTATTTTAGCTTGAAAAGCATGTCTTTTTTCTCTTTTTTTTAATTGATGGGGTCCTGGAACCAAACCTATATTTTATCATTAGTTATGTGTTTCGTTATACGAGATTTCGCTTTACGAGTATGCCAGGTGGAACCTAACTGCTCGTATCTTCGGACCTCCCTGTACTTGAAGAATTTTGGGTGTTTCTGATATATTTTTGTGCGATATGGCATATAATTGCATCCTGTATGGGTGCAGCAAGAAAGCTGTGCCTTTCCGAGAGCTTATCACCCATTTACAACCTATACGGCGACGATATATGTGTGCAAGACGTGTGGAGCGGCGGGTAGTAGCAGGCGGTGTGCTCAGACTCGGCGAGACAATCTGAGCACACCCTCCCTCCACACGTCTGCACACAAATATCGTCGCCGTATAGGTTGTAAATGGGTGATAAGCTCTCGGAAAAGGCACCCAAATTTCTTGCTGCACCCATACAGGATGCAGGTATATGCTATATCGCACAAAAAATATATCAAACACCCAAAATTCTTCAAGTACTATATTTTTTTCTGAGTCTGTGTATTTGTATAGGGCTGCCCTGGGAGGCTTACTAATGTGACGTCACCAGCAAGTTTCGCGCCACGGCTGGAATGGAGCTGTTGTTTTTCCCGCGCTTTTTACAAAAGTTCATGTTTTGGGAAATAAGGTGTGGAATTTTTTTTTTTTTGTGGATTATGTATTTTGAATGAACATTCAACATAATTATGCAGAGAAAAAATGGGTCTGGACGATTACTTTAAGTAACAGGAACTACCACGTGTAGGTCTCACGGCCTCTTGTAGCTTCCTTCTTTTCTTATGTTCTTATGTTGGCGGCAATCAGCCGAGGCGGAAAGGCTCCCGCCAGTACCATAGTAAAGCCGGTATTACACGGGTACTTTTCTGCTCAGTGAGCAGATTTCACTGAGCTGCTCACGAAACTATTACACGGTGATCTGTGTTTTGATGAGCAAAATGCATACAGACTGAGTGCGGTTATGATACAAATGATCATAGCGCTTCTTAATAAGCGGTGCTTGTTGTAATGGAGAGAGCTTTATTTTGCAGGAAAAAAAAAAAAAAAAAAAAAAAGTATACTTTGTGGTTAAAGTTAGGTTAGGTTTCCTTAAAACCTATAAGGTTAGGTTAGGTTTCATTATTATTATTATTATTTTTTTTTTGGGGGGGTGGGCGGGTGGGTTGCGCAAAATAAAACTATCTCCATTAGAACAAGCACCTATTGTAGGCCAAGAAAAAATAGTTGGTGTCGCTGAAAACGACCGCGAAACTCTCGTCCATTATTACCAAAAGTTGTTTCATAGTCTATATGAAACCATAGTCGTTTCGTACACTCAGCGCAGAGTTGAACTTGACTACTAGAGTTACGAAATGACACCAGGTATGTACGAAAATACTCAAAATCAGTGTACGTAACTAACTACTTTCAATTCAATATACCTAATTAAGAAAGGTTTTTTGATTAGGCCAAAGGTTTTTGATTCATTTAAACTTCCTGTAATCCCCAAGAGTAGCTTCTAGGGACCACTGTGGCCCGCGCCGTACCCGTGGCCGCGGCGGTACGGGCTGACGCCGTTATAGTGGACGAGAACTACGCGTTCGCTCTTAAGGTCAGACACACACACTCAGGGCTAACACCGCACTCTTAGCCTCTCTCGCTTTACCATATACACCACACCTGTCACTACACACCTGTACGGCCTCGCAACACACCTTCGCTGTGTATCACCGTAACTAAATGACTTGGAAGGTCAGGCTTCTTAGGTATTGAGGGTGTATGTTTTCTTTTTTAATGTTTTTTTTAACAAATAAAGGGCTATATATGTTCCATATTGTAGGATGTGCCTGAACTAAGTCAATCAGTAAGCTTTCCATCTCGTCTGTCCAGTCAGCAGGCATGTTGATGTCTTCTTGAGAGTTTTAGAAGAAAATGATCTTGTAATAAATAATATAGTCATCCACTAATTTCAGTCCTTTAAAACAGAAAACATTTTTGCTCACTCAAATGACGAGCAAAATTGCTTCGAAGTAGTTCCTGTTTGCTAAACCCAAAAACAGGCTTTCATTGAGCAAAATCCTCAGAACTGTTCACTGAGCACTGCTCACTGAGCAGAAAAGTGCCCGTGTAATAGCCGCTTAAACATCACAGGGTGAGGACAGATCAGTTGATTTTAATGTCTTATGGTATTCAAAATATTCTTAACAGGTAAGTACTGAGGTTACATCATATAAGAGGCGAATTGAATAGATACCTAAGCTAACCTACTACAACATTCGTCTTGGAAGATGCATGAGTATTTCTCAGGCTATTTTTTAGGGGAAAAGTGCATCTTATAGGCCATAAAATACGGTACTCCATACATGGGCAGATAAGGCTCCTGTAGAGAGCAAGCAGCTGGGAGGGAGAAAAAAAAGGATGCTGATGCCACAGGATACCTAACTTCTTAGAAATGTTAGAAGGTGTTGTGTGTTTTTGCGACAGGTTACAGTATACCGTACCAAAGCCTATCCACATTAAGGTTTGGCCTACCAGTAGCCTACTGTATTTTTGGCACCGACTTATACGGCAAGTATAGGCCTAACCGTAATCTTGAGCTAATAATCTTGAGGTGGACTTGGATGCTGCAATTTACGGTAGACAAATACGACCGCTGAGCATGATGCCACCTGGCGGGTGGCGCGGAAAACTGACCGGGGGTGACAGAAGAGGCTCGGACCGCCGGACAGCTTTGTCGATTAACGGACTGGACCAGGCATTTTCCGGGACTCGGGACATATCCCCGGACCTCGTATTTTGACCGGCAAATCCGATATCCGGATAATTGGAGGTCCGGGAAAAGGGGTGCTTGCCTTTTGGAAAACATGTTCACAGGGAGAAAGGTGCAAAGGACTGCCGAAAAGGTCAACCCCTACTGTGGTAGTGAGGATTGGTTAACGGAACCAACGGGCGGGTGCAGTGTTCCCGATGAAGAGGACCAACCTTGGCCTCCCTGATTATGCAAGCCTCCCCGCAGATTGAATGCAGAGTGCTAAAGACACTAGATGTGTCGAGTGTGTATGTAAACCCAGTTCATTATCAGGTGTTTAGATTTAAGGTATGCATATTCTAAGGGGTACTCCGTTTTTTTTTTTTGGTATGGAGGACATCAAGAGTGAACTATGGCAGTGTGAAGGGTGTTGGACAAGTGTGAGAAGGTTCCTATACCGATCACCTTTCCCGTTTGGCCTAGTCTGAGCCCTATTGTAGTTGATGATTTGTGATATGGTAGTTATGTGGTAGGAAATGTTTCCTCGTGTGATGGGTGCTCACATTTTATGGAGGGAACTGTGGATGGTTGCCCTAACAGTAGCGGCGGGAGGGGAAGGCTGGCATACAGCGTGCGGGACCCGCTTGCACTCACTCTACATAGTGCCTACAGGCGCTATAGGCACAAATGTATGTGTGTGTGTGTGTGTGTGTGTGTGTGTGTGTGTGTGTGTGTGTGTGTGTGTGTGTGTGTAAAAAAAAATATAATAAATAAATAAATAAAATAATAAAAATTTTAAAAAAATAATAAATAAAAAAAAAAAAAATCTGACGCCTTTGGCGTCGGTTGATTTTGGTCGGTCAGTTGACGCGGTTGGTTGCATTTCTTACTACGACAGAAAGGCCCCAAGAATTATTGAAATTCAGCTTAGGTTAGGTTTTTTGGAAGGAAAATTAGTTTTTCTGGTGTCCTTTGACGTAATTAAGACTGATTTTGGAATCAATTTCTAAGGCAAAGCACTCGTTTCTGAGTCCTCCCCCCATAAACTTGGGGACCTTTGGGGAACTGGGTTTTTTTGGGTGGGGGAGCATCAGAACGAGATATTTCCAGTATAAATGAATTCCACAAATCAATCAAAGCACATCAAAGAATAACAGAAAAACAATTTTCCTTCAAAAAAATCTAACCTAAACCTAACTTAAGCTGAATTTTAATAATTCTTGGGCCTTTCTACCGTAGTAAGAAATGTAGCCATGCCACCAGGCGTCGTGTGAGCACGCGTAGGTCCCGCACGCGTATTCCGGCCTTCTCATCCCGCCGCTGCTAATATCTTAAGGTAAAGGTAAAGATGGGAGCATACGCTAAGCTGCGCGTGGCATGCGGTGCTCATCTCCGTGACATTAGCCCTTAGAGCCTGTGGTGGGTGAGGACCCGTTACCCCGGGACACAGGGCTAGTGTGACTCCGGGTTACCACAGTTACCTTCCCAGGTTACCCCAGTACCCATTTATCAACCCCGAAAGGAAGGAAGAACAGCTGGGTAGGCTGGTCACCGACTTACCCTGGCCTGGATCGAACCAGGGCCCGCAGATTCGTAGCCAGGCACGCTAGCCACTGCACCACGAGGCGACTATCTTAAGGCGTACCCGTAACTCAGTTATTAAGCCCGGACCAAAAAATATAATAGAAGAAAAGTGATCAGGAAAAGATGAACATGGGATGGCAGGCCCAAAAATGGCGTAAGTTTTGAGAACCTCTTTCTGCAAATTAAACCCAATTTTGCCCCATGAAGACGATCACTTCCGTCTGACTGAGACGGAAAAAAAAATCCAAGGAAACCGTAGACATTATGGAAAAAGTGGTAGTGTGACGGCACCGTTACTCATCTATGCACCGCATTAACCCTCCTGAGTCTTTTCTCCCCAACAGTAATTTAGTCTTTCGGTAATATTCTGCGGGAGTTAACGCCAACCAGCCTGGCAGGCGCGCATCATCAGATTTGCTTAATTAACCTAAATGACTCTACAAAACCTAACCAATCCTATCCTCAACCTAACCTACCCAAACTTAAATGTAACCTACCTAGCTATTATTATATAAAATTAAGTGCGGGCAATCGTGCACCATCAGATTCGCTTATCTAACATAAATAACTCTACAAACATAACCCAACTTATCCTAAACCTAACCTAACCTAAACCAAACCTAACAATAGCCTAAATCTAACCTTACCAAACATGAACGTACCTAACCTAGCTATTATTATATAAATTATGGGATAATGTTTCTATGTGGGCTTTAAAAAAGTTCTTGGATTCTTAACCTTATCATTGTTTAGATCCGAGTATTTACTTAGATCTTACCTAAGAACTTAACATCAAAATTCTTGCTTGGTTGAGCGTAGTGATGCCCAAAGGTGCGCCGCAATAACTTACATCGAGGCAATGAATGATGAAATCAGCCCAGGCATGGCATCTTAACCTTCACTTAGATTTCACTCTTCTGGCCAACACAACCATAAACTTTTACCTGAAAATACTTACATAACTCATAATGTATGCAATGTGTATTCCATCAAAAGATCATTCGGGCAAGCAAATTTCATTTATTCATTTTTCATATTATAATTCAAAATAAAGCCTAAAAAAAAAAGTAAAATGAATGATCCTCAAAATACTCATGATACAAAAATACACAAACATATCCTATGTCCTCCATTTATATCGTAGTCTTGCATCCAAAAACAGGACTAACCCCTGCCTGCTAATACAGTGCAGGCTTTGTGGGTGACAGCCGGTACATGTGCCTAAATTGTGCCTTCCAAGACTAGTTTCCCATGACGCCTTCCAACCCATCCCAGAACAGAACCACTGGCTTCCCATGCACACCAGCTGCAGCCAGTGTCCAGCATGGAGAGCCAGCACAAGGAAACAGTCCCCCCATGCACACCAGCTGCAGCCAGTGTCCAGCATGGAGAGCCAGCACAAGGAAACAGTCCCCCCCATGCACACCAGCTGCAGCCAGTGTCCAGCATGGAGAGCCAGCACAAGGAAACAGTCCCCCCATGCACACCAGCTGCAGCCAGTGTCCAGCATGGAGAGCCAGCACAAGGAAACAGTCCCCTCCATGCACACCAGCTGCAGCCAGTGTCCAGCATGGAGAGCCAGCACAAGGAAACAGTTCCCCCCATGTACACCAGCTGCAGCCAGTGTCCAGCATGGAGAGCCAGCACAAGGAAACAGTCCCCCCATGCACACCAGCTCCAGCCAGTGTCCAGCATGGAGAGCCAGCACAAGGAAACAGTCCCCTCCATGCACACCAGCTGCAGCCAGTGTCCAGCATGGAGAGCCAGCACAAGGAAACAGTTCCCCCCATGTACACCAGCTGCAGCCAGTGTCCAGCATGGAGAGCCAGCACAAGGAAACAGTTCCCCCATGTACACCAGCTGCAGCCAGTTCCAGCATGGAGAGCCAGCACAAGGAACAGTTCCCCCCATGTACACCAGCTCAGCAGTGTCCAGCATGGAGAGCCAGCACAAGGAAACAGTCCCCCCATGCACACCAGCTGCAGCCAGTGTCCAGCATGGAGAGCCAGCAAAAGGAAACAGTTCCCCCCATGCACACCAGCTGCAGCATGCCAGCAGGGAGAGCCAGCAAGGAAACAGTTCCCCATGACACCAGCTCCACCGTGCCCCACATGGAGGCCAGCCAAAAGGAACAGTCCCCCCCATGTACACCACTCCAGCCAGTGTCCACAGGAACCCAGCACAAGGACCGCCCCCCATGCACACAGCTGCACCCAGTGCCACATGGAGGCCAGCACAGAACTCCCCCCCATGTAACCAGCTCCAGCCAGTGTCCAGCATGGAGGGGCAGCACAAGGAAACGTCCCCTCCTTTCACACCAGCTCCAGCCAGTGTCCAGCATGGAGAGCCAGCACCAAGGAAACAGTTCCCCCCATGGTACACCCACTCCCAGCCAGTTCCCTGAGCGCACATGAAACAGTCCCCCAGACACCCTCCACAGTGTCCAGAAATGGGAGCCAGCACAAGGAAAGACTCCCATCACAATCATAAGGCTAAAGTAAGCACAGGTAATGGTATCCGTTTTAATCTAAAAGTTTTCAAGATGAACACAAAACAAACCCCTATTATTCATGGAAATTTTCCTCATATAAATTTTTCCTTTTAGTAATATCAAGAAAGAAAACAAGAAAGAAACTCATGAATACTGACTACAATATGTAAACATTCTAGTCAAAGTATCTGATACACTACACTAAAATAATAATAACATAAAATTACTAATACAGTGGGGACTGGGTACTCAAACTTTATTAGTTCCAGAGTTTGAGTGCCGATTTGTTTGAAGTAATGAAATAATTTTTCAAATAAGATATAAATTTAATTTAATTAATCTGTNTATACTATATCGTAAATGTTTGTTCTATAGTATTATCAAATAAAAAAACAGTAAAACACGTTTAAGAAATGCCATTACGAGACTATGAAGAAATATGCATGAGCTTAATATTCACTTAACTCTTCGCCATTTAAAACTTTGCGAGTCAACTTTTATCATGAAGGGTATCAATAGAATCGCAATTGTATTAGCTTTCCATTGCTATATTTCGTTATCTGATAAATTAATTAGAACCATGCATAAATTAGCGTTAACTAAATAAATAAAATCATCAATCGGGTAATTTTCCCGATAGATGATGTTATTTATTTTTTTATATATTTCGTTTTCTGATAAATGAATTAGTACCATGTATAAATTAACGTTGACTAAATAAATAACCTCACCAATCGAGAAAATTACCCGATTGATGATTTTATTTATTTATTTAACGCTAATTTATGCATGGTTCTAATTAATTTATCAGATAACGAAATATAGCAATGGCAAGCTAATAAAATTGCGCTTCTATTGATACCCTTCATGATAAAAGTTGACTCGCAAAGTTTTATATGGCGAAGAGTTGAAGTGAATATTTCATGCATATTTCTTCAGTCTCGTAATGGCATTTCTTTACCGTGTTTTACTGTTTTTTATTTGATAATATTATAGAGCAAACATTTACGAAGATTACAGTATATCATATATACTGATAAACCTGTCTACTGTATATATATGAATCCGAGCGGCCCTCCGATTACAGGCCCTTGTGCGACAGGCCGATATTCCGTGCGCAGTCCAGGTATACATTGGTCTATGATATAGTATATATATATATATATATATATATATATATATATATATATATATATATAATATATATATATAGGCAAACACCTACCCGCCACCAACAACTCACCACCAGCAAATCAGGTTCACGTTTGATCCAGACCTGCCGCGGCCTATTAAGAATCGAGAACATCTTTATGAAGATTACTTTGAGAGTGGATTAGGCGTAATAGACCAGAGTGAGCGACGCCTCCACGAGCTGAATGACGACACGGAGGTCTTCACTGAAGACATGCAGGCGATGGCTGCCCGACGCGGCTACACAAAGGCCTGAACACGCGTGGCAAATATATGTGGGGCCTCGGCGATGGACTTCATAGAAAACAAAACAACACTTTCGAGTTAGATGATCAAGAGAAAATATTTGCCAAAAGTACTTACTTGTTATAACAATTCATTGAATGACTGTTGCCAGCCTGTGTTGCGGCGAAATAAAGCTAACCATTGCACTGAACTATGCGGCCACGCGCCCAGACTACCTCAACAAGCAGATGTCTAATTGTACCGTAGCGTCGGTCTTACTGCCTCATTTGTGTCCCGGTTCATTACTTAACTTACCACAAACTGCTTGTCTAATAACTGGAGGCAAACTATTTACCGTGAATCACCGTCTCTGAAGAGTGTTCAGCATTTCCATTAGTTTATTATTATACACTGATCTATCAACCTGTATATAAGCTATCTCGTATATCTGTATATATGACCCTATCACTGCAACACTATATTATACACTGACCTATCTATCAACCTGTATATATGCTATCTCGTATATCTGTATATATGACCCTATCACTGCAACACTATATTATACACTGATCTATCTATCAACCTGTATGACCCTATTACTGCAACACTATATTATACACTGATCTATCTATCAACCTGTATGACCCTATTACTGCAACACTATATTATACACTGATCTATCTATCAACCTGTATGACCTTATTACTGCAACACTATATTATACACTGACCTATCTATCAACCTGTATGACCCTATTACTGCAACACTATATTATACACTGATATATCTATCAACCTGTATGACCCTATTACTGCAACACTATATTATACACTGACCAATCTATCAACCTGTATGACCCTATTACTGCAACAGTATATTATACACTGACCTATCTATCAACCTGTATGACCCTATTACTGCAACACTATATTATACACTGACCTATCTATCAACCTGTATGACCCTATTACTGCAACACTATATTATACACTGACCAATCTATCAACCTGTATGACCCTATTACTGCAACACTATATTATACACTGACCTATCTATCAACCTGTATGACCCTATTACTGCAACACTATATTATACACTGACCTATCTATCAACCTGTATGACCCTATTACTGCAACACTATATTATACACTGACCTATCTATCAACCTGTATGACCCTATTACTGCAACACTATATTATACACTGATCTATCTATCAACCTGTATGACCCTATTACTGCAACACTATATTATACACTGACCTATCTATCAACCTGTATGACCCTATTACTGCAACACTATATTATACACTGATATATCTATCAACCTGTATGACCCTATTACTGCAACACTATATTATACATTGATATATCCAGGGGTGCACCCAAGGATGGACCAAGGGGGCCATGCCCCCCCCCCACCGTAATTTCCTTTCTTGTAAAAAATCAGAATACACTAACAGTCCGTTGAATTATATATATTACGGTTCTCTAGCGTTGTGACCGCGTCACCTGACCATACATATTGCCGAAGTCTATTGCTATACGGGATCAGGGGAAATTAGAACCAATCAGCGCGCGGTGAGGGCGGGGGAGTGGGAGGGGCTTATACTCAGACGTCCACACACAATATTTACGGGTAACTTGCTCATTTTGTGGGCAGATATTGTGCGTGACTTTATTTAAATAATACATTTGTAGAGAGAGAGAAAACAAAAAGAGAGAGAGAGAGAGAGAGAGAGAGAGAGAGAGAGAGAGAGAGAGAGAGAGAGAGAGAGAGAGGGGGGGGGGGGTGGAAACAGTATAAGATGAATTTATTAAATATTATAAGTGCATGCTGTATAATTAAGAGAGAGAGAGAGAGAGAGAGAGAGAGAGAGAGAGAGAGAGAGAGAGAGAGAGAGAGAGAGAGAGAGAGAGAGAACATATAATTACCCCAGGACGTTCATCTCACGCTCTTAAATACCTTTTTTTTTTTTTTTTTTTACATTTATGCCTATAGCGCCTGTAGGCAGTGGTGACCCAGGGCTCGGATGGTAGGCTCTGGAGGTTCACTTGAGGGCTGTGATGGTTGGTCCTCGCCCGTGGTGGCGCAGGCAGGATTCTTATAGTGACGCCTGTGATTAGAGGCTCATGCCGCCCCCCTGTGTCCTCCGGTGCACTCGCAATCGAAGGTAGAGTTGATGGGCAGGGCATGTGGGTGTTCTTAGGCCATTCGACGGTGCAGAAAGGTTTTGGGTTTCTTCGGGGATCGACCTCGGATCACACAGAACGCCTGTCGGAGACGCTAACCACTCCGCTACCGCCTCCCTCGCCTCACCTAATTGTTTGTTATGTCACCTCAACTACTTCAATGATTATCTCTAGATGTGAGTGGTTTTTTTTTGGTAAAGTCATTACAGACTGATGTGAAAGTATGAGGACAACATTCTATATATGAGTGACTGTACTTTCAACATATTTTCAACGTTCTTTCACGCTTTCAATGTCATGGAATATCGACAATATTTCAGGGTGTTCATAGCTACTTTCCATTCACCGTCCTCTGCCTGTTTTAGACTAACTTTCCTTTAATAGTCTCATTTGCATAACGAAAATGATAGCTTGTATATGACATTCCACCTGTTACCGTCAACAACTCACTCAAAGCGGAAGGGAGGAAAAAAAACCCAGTGTATTCCTATGTATGTTTGAGCGGCTGTTGGTAGAGAGATTAACACCGCGCTTTGAATACGAACCCTCGAGACTACCAGCATTAGTGAGCTATAAAGGTAATGATGAGGCGACTGCTGTATCATTTTAATCCGTGTGTATGCGCTGTGTGAGTGGCGTGTGTATTCATAAGCCGTGTATCTCATGACCGGCTAGGAACCCTGTGGAACATTATCAGTTCAGCAGCGGCCAGGATAGAGACTTTTTGACGAGACGATTTGTCCGAACGTTAACATCATCTCATAACATTTTTCCTTTTTTTTATCATCTAAATTAGACCAAAGCAAATGTAGTCATCATTTTAACCACTGTCAGTAACACTACATGACAGTATCTATAATGCGGACAACCTATAGCGCCACCATCGCCACCACAACACAACATCGGTATAACAATCGCTGGCGGCGGGCAATGCACTCTCGTCATGCTATTAACCCGAGGCTGCCGGTCATTGCTTCCTCCCAAACACGCGTGTGTCATGGTCACGCCTCATTGAATCACTGTATTTACGTGCTTATATGTTTCCCATACAGTGAACACTTTCCCGCCATCCCATTGCAACATACTGGTGTGATCGGCATTGAAGTTAAAACCCGATCACTCAATTCATGTTCCACTGGGATTAACTATACTTATTATATGGAATCTCGTTATCATTCTAAAATGATGGTTGACAGCGTGGGCGAGAGCTGTATCTGCCTGGTTGGCCGGGATGTTTTGCTATGAAGACCTCAATCAATGCTACACTAAATGTTGTCATGGAAAGGTGTTGTAGCGGGGTAGTTAGAATTAACCCTTTCACGCCCAGATCTTTCCTTTGCTATAAAAAAGTCGTCTGTTGTTAGCCATGAAATTACGAAAACTAATCAAATATACCAAATTAGTTTATAGGCAGGGATACTTAACAGGTCATATCTATAAAATATTGCTTATATTCACTAAAAACCATCTAATGGTACCCAAATTACAATGATAATTACGTTATGGGTCTCAAAGGGTTAAGATTTATACAAAGGTACATGGGGCTCGATGGGGCTTGATAGCTCTCGACCTTAAACCCTTTCCAATCCACCATGAGCCTCTCATTCAACACCAATGTACTTTTCAGGAAAAAAGAGGTCTGGGGACTGTATAGGAAGAAATTAAAGGATATTTTTTCCACAACTGTCGCAGTAGGCACAATATACGGCCTTGCCACCTCCCGGCACACTCTGACAAGCACGTGTGGTGTTGTACAGCGAAAATGATCTACAACTTGCGTAATTGTTTCTACTATATAACACTACGTACTATATATCTTTCCCAACACAGATCAAATAGAGAGTTTTATTTTTGTCCAGTCTACTTTTCTGGGTCCTGTTCTCCACCTCCTTCACCTCATTTTCACTGATCTTCTTCTCTTGTCATAAATTTTTATGTACTGTTATTTTTATTTCAGTTATCATCCCTATTTTTAGCGAAAATAGCCAACAACAATAGCGATAACAGTCGTGGGAGGAATAGTAGTAGTGTTAGTAGTAGTAGTCGAAAGATAAGATACTTTGATCCTATCTAGACACTTTGCAAGTACCAACTACAAGTTTATTGACTATACAAAGCGCCACCACGCCAGGACGAACTTGGTGGGCTCGATCCGCTGACTGAATGCAGGGATCCTACACACGAGACCGCAGCTCTACCAACCGAGCCACCCTGACGGGTAGTAGTAGTAGTAGTAGTAGTAGTAGTTGTTAAGCTCCGCGGACGCCACCGCTCCGCTACTCCCGAAGGGGGGAAGGAAGGAAATTGCGTGCGCGGAGGCTCAACGGGGGGTGTGTGTGAATAATACTTTGACTCCTGTTAGTGCGTCCCCAACCAGTAGGTTCTATCCAAACGGTCCCGCTGGTCGTGGCCATGACACAATGACCCGGCACCTCTACCTGAAGCGCCGGGTTGGGCTTATCCCTTGTACGGAAGTACAACGGGCAGTGCCCAGTAGTTCGGAAGTCGGGAGCTTACCTCCCATCGAGGGATAAGCCCCGGGCTTACCGGGGGGGACCTCCTGTTACCCCCCCCGAGGCCCTAGCTTGCATGTCGCCCGGGGTCATACCATTATCGCCCGCCCACTGTCGCACGTCACATTAGATCATCACCATTGTCCGTCGCTTCAGGAAGACCTGTATGTGAGATAGGGAGTGTCTCCAGGCTTATGAGGACCTCCTGGAGAGCTTTACCGGTGTTGCACCTCCGGTTCCTCCCCCAGCCCTAGTGCTAAGTGCCCGGGGTCTCGTAGGCCGCCCTCATGGCAACGCAGGATAAAAAATCACCACCGCAGTGTTCAGGAACCTGTCATGACTCAGGGTTAGATCCTTAGGTGCCTCGAATGCCGGGTATCCGGGGCCAGGAAAACCCGACAGGGATTGAGCGCGTTAGTAGCGCGTAGAGTTGCACCTCCGGCCCACGCCCCTAGTGCCTGCCCCCAGCGCCCAGTGGCTCCCCAAGGGCCCTGAAGAGAGGCCACAGGGGTAGTAGTGTGGAGGGACGTCATGGTCTCGTAGAGTAGCACTTCCCTACCCCCTGGGGCAAAGTGAGGGCGCCCCTTGGTTGCCCCACGGCGGATCCGGGAAGCCATGCGGTCCCAGGGGAATCACCACCGGGGCGGGCAGTGTTGCAGGGACATCTTGGTCTCGTAGAGTTGCACTTCCCGCCCCTGGGGTTATGCGGGGTATTCCTTAGTCGTCCCGTCGAAGCTCGTCATCCCTGGGGCAAAGTGAAGAGCCACAGGGGCAACGCTGAGCGCCGCTATTTGCCCTGCCGTGGCCCCTTCATCTCAGGAGCCCAGGAGGAACACAGGGGCAAAGCCACCAGGGCAGGTGCCTGGCAGGACGTCGGGACTTCGTAGAGATGAGTAGCACCTGCCCCAGGGGACAAGCGGCGTGGCGGGCGTCGGGCGTCTGGTAAAGAAGGACGCTGTGTTTGCTGGCACGTACTTGAGCGCGTGGTATCTGGAAGGAATACCACCTAACTCGCTCACCGCGCTAAGACACTAGTCTCGTAAGATATCACCGCGACGCAATAATACGTGTGGCCACACCGCAGGGTATATAGAATCTGTCTTCTCTCCTCTGTGTTCCGCGGAGGGCCCAGCGTGTGGTGGGTACATGTCAAAGGTTATTTCAGTGCTGACATAAGTGTGAAGTGATGGCGTGAATTGAGGGATGAATATTCAGCACTTCCTCCTTCTCCTCGCCTCCTCACCTTCTCACTCTCTCACACTCTCCCTCACCTTCTCTCACTCTCTCTCTCTCACTTTCTCTCTCTCTCTCTCTCCTTCTCCTCCCCTCATCTTCTCTTTCGCCGGGGGACGGGAGGGACCCTTAGCTGTGGTCAGCAAATGTGCAGGTGGGCGCCGGCCACCCCTTCGTAGGGCTGATAAGGAAGATTGTTGTAAGCACAACATCAATTGCCTCTCTCTCTATCTACCCCCGTCATCAGTACTCTGCCTCTTCCTTCCTTCTCTTCCATTCCTTCTCTTCCTCCTTCTCTTTCCCCATTTATTCTTCCTTCCCTTCTATTCCCCATTCTCCACGTTCTCAGCCCTCACAGTAGTAATAGTAGTTGTGGTGGTGATGATGGTTCTGGTTCTGAGAGAGAAGAGAAGAGAAGAGAAGAGGAGAGGAGAGGAGAGGAGAGGAGAGGAGAGGAGAGGAGAGGAGAGGAGAGGAGAGAGAGATAAGGACTAACTGCTAGTGTTGAGAGTCCTTGATGAGTTGGCACGCTGTGGAAGATGACCAGCCAATGAATGGTTCATGTAGGTTAGTATTGAGTCTTTTGGAATATGTACACACTCTTCGCCTTAGGATTCTGCAGCTAACTTTATGTGTATTATATATATATATATATATAATATATTATTATATATTAGATATATATAATATATATATATATATATATATATATATATATATAATATATATATATATATATAAATATTAAATATACAGGAGTAATAATTAGACTACTGTGATGAACACATACACACACACGCACAGTCTTTGCCGCCTGAACCTGGTGGGTAACCTGGTGGGTTAGAGCGTCCCACGGCATTCTGTGGTCCGGCGTTTGATCCCCGCTCGCATATTCCCGTTTTCTGGAACAGTATGTGGCGTTTACTCTTGAACACGTCAGGTTAGGTTACGTTAGGTTACTGTTAGGGTAAGATACGTTACCTTCCAAAAATTCCTCCAACGGTAACTTTGTGTGGGAATCACAATGAGGGTATTTTCGAGAAAATCCTATGGTTTGTTTCGGAGCTACAGCCAAGCGTTTTCACTCGGAAACCACACACTGGCATTGAGTTGGGGAGTAGGCGCCCAGCTCATTCCGGGGATTTTTACACTGAGTATATTCGGGAGAAAATCGGGCGGTTACTATCTCCCTTGAGCAAGGGGATGGGGGGGTGTGGTGTGTGAGGTCCCAGCATTACCCTAAGATCGGTAATAATGAGCTTGCACAGGGAGGGTGAAACTGGCGATCGCGTGTCCGACTCGCATAGACAAGACCACGGGTGAATAGCACACACACACACATACACACACGCATGGACAAGACCATGGGTGAATAGCACACACACACACACAACACACACACACACACGCATGGACAAGACCACGGGTGAATAGCACACACACACACACACACACACACGCATGGACAAGACCACGGGTGAATAGCACACACACACACACACACGCATGGACAAGACCACGGGTGAATAGCACACACACACACACACACACACAGCATGGACAAGACCACGGGTTAATAGCACACACACACACACACACACACACACACACGCATGGACAAGACCAGGGGTGAATAGCACACACACACACACACACACACACGCATGGACAAGACCAGGGTGAATAACACACACACACACACACAACACACACGCATGGGACAAGACCACGGGTGAATAACACACACACACACACACACACACACGCATGGACAAGACCACGGGTGAATAGCACACACACACACACACACACACACACGCATGGACAAGACCACGGGTGAATAACACACACACACCCAACACACACCACCAAAACACACACACACCGCATGGACAAGACCACGGTGTGAATAACACACACACACACACACACACACACCACCATGGACAAGACCACGGGTGATAGCACACACACACACACACACACGCATGGACAAGACCACGGGTGAATAACACACACACACACACACACACACACGCATGGACAAGACCACGGGTGAATAACACACACACACACACACACACACACACACACACATACACACACACGCATGGACAAGACCACGGGTGAATAACACACACATAACATTTATATAACATTTATATACAACCGCGTAAGGTGTTGAGCAGCACCTTGCATGTGTTTGTCAGACGTTTGGTCTCGGGTCCGCCGCTACGGCGCCCCTATGATGGTGCCTTTAAGGCGCTTCACAGGTCAACAGAGCTCTTTATGGTTGATCATCACGGCAAGATAGATAACATTTCCATCGACCGGCTGAAGGCGGCATATAAGGACGCTACGGAGGAGGAAGGACTCCCCACCACATCACCTCGGGCTCGAACCGATCAAGTTCCGGCGCACCGAACGAGACGCCTGAATCCCCGCTTCGTTCCTGCCGGCCTACGAGAACTGGTCGTGCTGTGCGTCCCCCTGAGCGGTCTCGACAAGTCAGGATCACTTCCACTTTATATTAAGTAACCATCGAGAGGGGTTTGCTGTGGTGAACACACACACGCACACACAGTGGTTCGATAGTTGTGTATTTATATTGTTGTGTTGTTAAGTGTCTCGAGCAGGTCAAGCCTTGGCTGAGCAGTATCGTTGTGGGGCTCGAGAGATGGGCCCCCCCCCTGAGGGGGGGTGTTGCGAGGCTCCACCAAGACTCCACCCTATCGGTGCAGTTGCCTCACAGGTGGCGGCGCATTCTGCACTCTGGATAATATAAGACTTTACCCTGAGTTGTTGTTTACTGTCACCGTCCCTTCACTACCATAAGCCTCGACTATGCCCCCGCTGACAACAATTTTCCCATAGTGAGTCCGTGACACACATAACACTGAGGGAACAATGCAATCTTGACATAACAGCCGCCTTGTTAGGTACTTCACGGAAAAGCAGCGGCGGCATGACGAGCCTCAAAACGCGAGGTTCCAATACGTACTTTTTCTCGGTACAATAAAACCATCCTCAAAACCATAAATCGTATTTTACGATTTGCTAATTTACGTTATTTATACACATGACTGTCATATATACAAGACATTCCACAGAAGAAAGCAAAAACAACACAAAACAAGAATAATAAGACATGCCATGCTGCGGCCAAGGGCAACACTCTCCTCCCGCCCGACCGGACCTCAACGCCAACACTCACATTTTCTTTACCTTATTTTTCGTGTTTCTTCCTCGTCCTGCCGTCTCCCAGGCTCCTCACCTTCTTCCTGGGGGTGTTGGCAGTAAGGGGCACCACCAGGCACCGCCAGGAGACGTACACGCGGCACTACGCACACCACAAAGTAATACACTCCCGCACGCACTCAAGACTCACGTTGACTGCACGCGCAGCTTCTCAAATCTCAATGCAATGTTACCAGAACGACAATCGCACCCATGATTAATGCCTATGATTTTCAGCATTTCAATTATTTAGAATGTAGTCACTGAGGTTAACTGGTAGTAGTAGTAGTATAAGATGTTCGAATAATAATAATAATAGAAGTAGTAATAACAGTAGTAGTAGTATTTGTTTTTATATTATTAAAGTATAGTATAGGTATTAATGGTTATATTAATACGTAATAGTGGTAGTAGTGGTGGTAGCAGTAGTAGTAATTTATTATTGATAGCAATGAAGATGTAACTGAGGTATAAGTAGTAGCATAACCACTAATATTGATACATGTAGCAATAGAAATGATGATCAAATTAGTAGAGTAGTAGTGGTTATGATAGATGCAGTAGTAGTGGTGGTAGTAGTAGTAGAAGTTGTAGTAGAAGTAGTAACAGCAGCAACAGCGGTAGTAACAGTGGTGGTAATAATAATGATAGTAGTAGTGGATGGTAGTAGTAGAGGAGGAGATGACGCAATAAATACTGTATTATATATTGTATTGAAATATATTGATTAGACAGCCAAGTAAAGAGATATCACATATGTCCATGATCAACCAACTCGGTAAGGAAAGTTATACAACACCGACCCGTTTTAGAAAATGTATTCATGAAAATGTATTCATCAATGACTGAAATGCGAGATATATATATATATATATATACAGCGAGCAGTGTTGTAGGTCTCGAGACTGGTCTTGGTCTCGAGACCAGTTTGATATGGTCTTGGTCTTGGTCTTGGTCTTGGTCTCGTTTGATGTGGTCTTGGTCTTGATCTTGGTCTCGAAGCTTCTGGTCTCGGATTTTGGCTCGAAACCAGGTCGAGACCAGGATTAAAAAGTGCATCGCGGCGTGGGGAAGGTCGGAATTTATTATCATACACGGAGAAAAATCATGGTTGTTTCGATTCACGGCGCGCCATACAGCGTTGTACTGTCTATAGATACTGCCTGACTAGCTCTACGGTGATGATGCATGAGTTGAGCTCTGCGAGCGCTGATAGAGTGCGTGCGAGTTGAGAGAACATGCATGATGTGGCCATTCTTGCAGTGATAATCTCCGTTTTCACGGACGCATGTTTACAGCTCTTTTCACCTCCGTGTACTTCATATATGTGTAGGCCTATGCAATCCTCGCACCCTTCCTACACGTACACCACAGGTTTAGCTAGCTTGCTTGGAAAACGTAACCACGCAAATTACTATTTTCCTATGTTTGTTTCTTCATGCCAGCGAAGCAACGAAAGCAAAAATATTTGACCTAAATGTTTAGTTAGTTGTTCACATATATTAAATTTTGTAAATATATTTCCTCCCCTATACGTTACCCTTACCCCCCTTCTACCAGAGCTCGTTAGTCGTTACATCGAGCACATCAGGGGTGTGAGTACATCAGGGTTGCCAGGTGCACAAACCACAAAATATACTTTTGGCATTCACACTTTACTTTTTTGGCCTTTTCAATTTTTCATAATAAGAAAATGAAATTCAATTGACGAATATTTCTGGCAAATTCCAAAATTTGTTAAGTAATTTCTGGCAAGAAATACAACAATTGGCAGGACCTGGCAACTCTGTCTGGCAGTGACATAGGACGTCGGACAGTTAGGTGTACTCTGTGTCTCGCTTTATTTCTGTTCGCACACAAAGCAAACGGACAAAGGCTGACACGACGTCGGCTTTTATCAAGCACTTGCGGCAAACCCATCCGAACAACTTTGGACAATACAATTTAGTATTTACGCAGTACATTCCAAACACATTCAGATAAAAGTCATATTTATTAGAAATATTTTTATATGCCTGTTCTTGGTCTTGGTTTGTTTCGGAGGGTCTTGGTCTTGGTCTTGGTCCCGGAGGGTCTTGGTCTTGGTCTCGGAGAGCTGGTCTTGGTCTCGGAAGGTCTGGTCTTGGTCTTGGTCTTGGTCTCGAAGGGTCTGGTCCTGGTCTTGGTCTTGGTCTGGGAAGGTCTGGTCTTGACTACAACATTGACAGCGAGGAGCGTCCCGGGACGGAGGCAGCGCGGGATACACACTGACACCTGACGCTCCCCACACACACAGTATTCCTCACATCCTCATAGTGCTTGACAGGGGAACAAACGGAATAGTCTTGACAACAGGCTGTGATCTGTATTGTTATATATCATTCATTGATCTGTTTATTTCATTTGCTTATTCATGCACGATAATGTTAGTCATCAGCATGGAGGAAGGGAATAATAAGACCTGCCATGTTACTCCTGTATCGCTGTGTTGTCAGGGGGACAACACTTCCTCCTACAAATAAGCGCCTTGTGATGGTAAATACTTTTGTCCTGGATGTTAATTTTTTATAGATAGACTCCGGATCGTCTGGGAGGCAAGGGATCATTTTTCTTCCCAGCAACAGAGGTAATGCCAAGTTATTTCGCCTGCGAGTGAGGTGCAAGGACTGTCGTAGTTACGTATAAACTAAACGACGTAAGACTGTAACAGTGTATAGGTTTGAAAATACTTCGTGTACAGATTACATGTGTCTTCAATGATTTTCGTTGTGATAAGTAGTCTGAATTATTCATCTGAAGCATGATTTCCGTGGATCAAGTGATGAATTTAACAGTAGCATCGCATTCGTTATTCTGAAGCCTGGTTATTGACGTGATGATCTTGTAACGACGGCAGAGTCATGTGACTGTATATGTGTGTGTGTGTGTGTGTGTGTGTGTGTGTGTGTGTGTGTGTGTGTGTGTGTGTGTGTGTGTGTGTGTGTGTGTGTGTGTGTGTGTGTCTGTGTGTGTGTGTGTGTGTGTGGTGTGTGTGTGTGTGTGTGTGTGTGTGTGTGTGTGTGTGTGTGTGTGTGTGTGTGTGTGTGTGTGTGTGTGTGTGTGTTTGTGCTCTCAATTTTCTTACTCAAGTGGAATTAGTAGTTATGTGCAGAGTCGTCTCCTGAAAGCGTATTGACACACACACACCACACACACACACACACACACACACACACACCACACACACACACACACACACACACACACACACAACACACACACACACACACGTTCTTCTTGCTCTTAATTTTTTTCTTTCTTCGTTTTTTATTATTTACTTGATCTGCTACCTCCTCCTCCCTCCAGTGCATTTTTCATTTGTCTATCTATGTCCCTATTCTGTGTTAAAATAGTGCGCTCTTTTTATAATTCTACTTGAGTAAGAAAATCAAGAAAGAGAGAGAGAGAGAGAGAGAGAGAGAGAGAGAGAGAGAGAGAGAGAGAGAGAGAGAGAGAGAGAGAGAGAGAGAGAGAGAGAGAGAGAGAGAGGAGAGAGAGAGAAAGATAGCACACACACACATACAAACACACACACACACACACACACACACACACACACACACACACACACACACACACACACACACACACACACACACACATACAGTCTCATGACTGTGCCGTCGTTACAACATCATCACGTTAATAATTAATAATTAAGCTTCAGAATAACGAATGAGATGCCACTGTTAAATTCATCACTTGATCAACGGAAATCATACTTAACCCCTTCATGAAGAGATCTTTCCTTGGCTATAAAAAAATCATCTGTTGTTAGCTATAAAAATACGAAAAGTAACAGAATATACCCAATTAGTAAGTCGACAAGGATACTAAACAGGTCATGTCTACAGATTATTGCTTATAGTCACTACAATTCGTCTAATGGTAACCATATTACAATGGAAATTACGTTCTGGGTGGGTCTCAAGGAGTTAAGATGAATAATTCAGACTCTACTTATCACAACGAAAATCATTGAAGACACATGTAATCTGTACACGAAGTATTTTCTAGCCTATACAGTGTTACGTCGTTTAGTATATAACTACCACAGTCTTTGCACCTCACTCGCAGGCGAAATAACTTGGCATTACCTCTGTTGCTGGGAAGGAGAATGATCCCTTGCCTCCCAGACGATCCGGAGTCTATCTATAAAAAATTAACATCCAGGACAAAAGTATTTACCATCACAAGGCGCTTATTTGTAGGAGGAAGTGTTGCCCCCCTGACAACACAGCGACACAGGAGTAACATGGCAGGTCTTATTACTCCCTTCCTCCATGCTGATTACTAAAATTATCATGCATGAATAAGCAAATGAAATAAACAGATCAATGAATGATATATAACAATACAGATCACAGCCTGTTGTCAAGACTATTCCGTTTGTTCCCCTGTCAAGCACTATCAAGGTGTGAGAAATACTGTGCCGGGTGGCATATTCCCGTTTTCTGGAGGAGTATGTGGGGTTTACTCTTGATACACGTCAGGGTTAGGTTACGGTCAGGGTAGGGTAGTCTTCAACCACGGGCCGCGGTAACTTTGTCTGGGAATCACAATGAGGGTATTTTCGAGAATATCCTATGGTAAGTTTCAGAACTACAGCCAAGCGTCTTCACTTGGAAACCACATACTCGCATAGAGAGCGGGAATATGCATGTCGGGTGTGGCCGTGTGAGGTATCAACAGAGAGCTTTTACCGAGAGGGTTCACTCCGGCCGCGCCATTTTGAATTCATGGACGGCAGCGATCCTAGCGGCAGCAGGGTAACTGTGACAGTCGCCCGTGCAAAAAGAGGGGGAATCTCATCTCCTTTTGGTGAAGATGGGGTGATAATGGAAGGTGGGAGAGAGGGAAGGAAGGAGATATGAGAGAAGGAAAGGAGGAATAAGGAGTAAGGAAGAAATTGGAGGGATGAAGAGTCAGAAGAGGAACTGACGAGGAATTCGAAAGAAATAAGGAATCAAAGAAGGGAAGGAATTCCTCCACTCACGCGTTACCCATCTTCCCCCACCCATTCACTCACCCATTACCCCACACGCGTTACCCATCTTCCCCCACCCACTCACTCACCCATTACCCATCACCCCACACCCATTCACTCACCCATTATCCATCACCCCACACCCATTCACTCACCCATCACCCCCACCCATTCACTCACCCATTACCCATCACCCCGGACCCATTCACTCAACCATTACCCATCACACCACACCCATTCACTCACCCATTACCCATCACCCCACAATTATTTACGTAATTTTTCTGTTTAGATCAATAGTTTAGTAGGAAAAAGCCAAAAACCAAATGAGGCCAAAATTTGAGGAATTTTGCTGCCAGAAAAAGTGAATTTTTTTATTTACATATATACGTAAATTTATATCAGTAATAATTGTGTATAATGACAGTATAAATATTTGTTATTCAATGTAATTTTTCCAGTGATGAATATTAGTGGAGATGGAGTAATGTTTGTATGCATTTACAGGGTGTAAATAAGCTTATAGAGGGAAAAAATTGATTTTAGAATCAAATATTGGCAAACAAAGACCAGATTCGTGATCGCCATCAGTAGAAGCCTCTATAAACCGAGTTTCATCCAAATTGGGATATATTTATTTTCGTCCAAAATCTGCAGGCCATGTATGGCCCAGGATTTTTTTTTGAAAATCACATTTACATTAATATCACAGTAACCATAAACGTAAGAACAAAATGGTATAGAATATAAAAGATGCAGCTCTTAAAGGCCGATCCAGTGGTATACGCGAAAGTAAAATTCATGCATAAATAAAGCAACAAATCAACGTTTTCTAAAAACTATAAAAAAACTCAATATCTCAAGAACGTGACAAGTTAGGACTAAACGACTGTGCCATTGCGTAGATCTTGTCAAACCGGACAAAAAGGTATTTAAAATTATTTTCTTTTTAGATCAATAGTTTAGTCGAAAAAAGCCAAAAACCAAATGCGGCAAAAATTTTGAGGAATTTTGCAGCCAGAAAAAGTGAAATATTTTGTTTACATATATACGTAAAAATGATCTCAGTAATAATTGTGTATAATGACGATTTAAATACTTATTATTCAATGTAATTTTCCCAGTGATGAATATTAGTGTAGATGGAGTAATGTTTGTATGCATTTATGGGGCGTAAATAAGCTTACTGCGAGGAAAAAATTGCTTTGATTGAAAATTCCATTCTATCTTAAGGTCTCATGCTTAGAATGATGCCCATATTTGCCTGATATTATGGTTAACTATGATATAATACAACTGAAATTTAGAAGAAGCGTAGTATTCCCTTCTCCTGGCATCAAATATCAGTCAGTAAGTAGCAAGAGGTCAGGGTTTTTCACGTCGTAAAAAACAACAGTATAGTGAGTGAGAGGAAATCGGTGACTGTGTTCTTTAATGCTGATTGCCACACATGTAGCCATTCCTCTGTTGTTGGTTTTGCCTTTTATATTACGTACTAGCCGCAAAGCCGCCCTCCGGGCGGACTTTTTGGCTAGCTCCTGCGGAGGGCTATTGGTGGGCCTTCGGCCCACCACCTGTGTTTGGTAGGCCTTCGGCCCACCAAACACAGACTCTCCAAATAGCCCCTTCTAACTTTCCTGAAATCATGGATGTAGAAATGTATGTATTAACGCCAACCCATTCACATCACCCCCAACCCATTCACTCACCCATTACCCATCACCCCCCACCCATTCACTCACCCATTACCCATCACCCCCCACCCATTCACTCACCCATTATCCATCACCACACACCCATTCACTCACCCATTACCCATCAACCCCCACCCATTCACTCACCCATTATCCATCACCACACACCCATTCATTCATCCATTACCCATCACCCCCCACCCATTCACTCACCCATTATCCATCACCACACACCCATTCACTCACCCATTACCCATCACCCCCCACCCATTCACTCACCCATTATCCATCACCACACACCCATTCACTCACCCATTATCCATCACCACACACCCATTCACTCACCCATTACCCATCACCCCCCACCCATTCACTCACCCATTACCCATCACCACACACCCATTCACTCACCCATTACCCATCACCCCCCACCCATTCACTCACCCATTACCCATCACCCCCACCCATTCACTCACCCATTACCCATCACCACACACCCATTCACTCACCTATTACCCATCACCCCCCACCCATTCACTCACCCATTACCCATCACCCCCCACCCATTCACTCACCCATTATCCATCACCACACACCCATTCACTCACCCGTTACCCATCACCCCCACCCATTCACTCACCCATTATCCATCACCACACACCCATTCACTCACCCATTACCCATCACCCCCCACCCATTCACTCACCCATTATCCATCACCACACACCCATTCACTCACCCATTACCCATCACCCCCCCCCATTCACTCACCCATTATCCATCACCACACACCCATTCAATCATCAATCATCAATCATTGGGGGCATACGCCGGGGGGCGCGTCGCCTCGCCCACCCTACGACGCCACTCCCAGGGGTCACCACGCGCGAGTTCCCATGCAGGCTCCTTTCCCATACCAAGCAGCTCTCGACAAGAAACATCAACTTGCCCCAGCCACGAGCCTTGTGGACGCCCCCTTGGCCTCCTCCACGCCGGATTGTCTCTTACAGATACAACCCGATGGGAAGGATCGGTTTCAGGGTAGCGTACCACATGCCCATATAGCCGAAGTTGGCGCTGACGGACTTATGGAGGTAATAGGCCTCGATTCAGTCTCAAGGTGCAATCGCTGATTTGACACGTAATCATCCCAGCGATACCCCATGATTCTGCGAAGACACTTATTACCAAAGGCATTGATTCGTCTCTTCAAGTCACTATTTAGTGTCCATGTCTCACAACCATAGAGTAAGACAGGGATCACAAGCGACTTGAAGATCCGGATCTTTGTCCTCCTGCACAGGTACCGACAACGCCAAATACTCCCGCTGAGCGAGTCCATAACACCGTGGGCTATGCCAATCCGCCGTAAGTCTTCTTGACGTGACCCGCCGTCATTATGGACTGCGTTACCAAGGTATGTAAAACTTTCCAAGATCTCAATGTCCTCGCCACACGCATGAACAGACTGTACTGCTTCATCTAGTAAGTCTCCAAACACCTGGACCTTGGTCTTGAGCCAGGAGACCGCAAGTCCCAAAGGCTTTGCCTCCTCGTGCAGCGCCTCGAGAGCCATCACCAGGACCTCCAGCGACTCAGCAAAGATTACTGCATCATCGGCAAAAACAAGATCAGTGATCTTGGTGTTGCCGACGGATGCTCCACAATCACTTTGATCTACAACCTTGTCCAATACCCAGTCCATACAAGCGTTGAAAAGTGATGGGGCAAGGACGCACCCTTGCCTCACTCCTGTATTCACAGGAAAGAAGCTGGATACACCTGCCCCACACTTCACAGCACTCTCAGTCCCAGAATACAGACCAGTTATCAAACCAATAGTCCTTGCAGGAATCTCTCGAAGTCGCAGAAGATCCCAGAGTGACTCACGATGCACTGAGTCAAACGCCTTCTTGAGATCAACATAGGCTACAAGCATCCCTTGTCGAAACTCACGTCGGCGTACCACCAGGACACGAAGCGCTAGGATACGGTCCGTTGTTGACTTACCAGGCGTGAACCCAGACTACTGAGGTCTCTGATGCTTCACCAGATGACTGCGAATTCGTGTCAGCAATAGATGGGCAAGCACCTTGCCTGGTACGCTGAGCAGTGTAATACCGCGGTAATTGTTGCAGTCCTGACGGTCCCCTTTCCCTTTCCAGATAGGGACGACCAGCCCCCTTTCCCAGTCAGGAGGAATGGCACCTGATTGCCACACGGCAGTCAGGACAGCATGCAACCCGCGGATCATGGCCTCACCCCCAGCTTTGAGGAGCTCCGCACTGATATTACAAACACCAGCTGCCTTTCCACCCTTCAACTTTGCTACAGCATCTCTGACTTCGTCAAGAGAGGGTGCAGTTTCGTCAATGGGAGGATCGGCATCCACTGCCTGTAACCCAGTGGTGTGAAGCTGCTCAGTTGGAGGGTCCACCGTGAAAAACTGCCCAAAGTACTCAGCCCAACGAGCCATCTGCCCATCCATGTCCGACACGAGACGCCCATCTGCTGTTCGAATAGCACTCGCCCGAGAAGGAGACTTGGAACGGAGCTTCTTCAGGGCTCGGTAGGCGGGTCGGAGGTATTAGCGTTCAAATGACCCTCGACATCCTCAGCGAGACTCCTGACATACCTCTCCTTGTCTCTCCTCAGGAGGGTTCTAGTCCGGCGTGACAGAGCCCTGTGCTGGTCCCGGTTCCCAGCCAGCCTGGCAGCGCGACTCTCCTCGATTTTCTCCAGCGTCTCCATAGAGACAAAACCACGCCTTGACCTCGGGCGCTCCCCAATACACTCCTTGGCAGCCTGTAGAGTTTCACGTTTGAAGGTATCCCACAGCTCTACAGGATCCCCGAGAGCACCGAGCACATCAAACCGATTTGAGACTGCCACCGCATACTCATGAGCACATGTCAAGTCCTTCAGTTTCTCAAGATGAAACACAGTATGGTTACCTCTTGAGATTCTTCTGGACTTGACATGAACCTTAAGTGTAGCAACAACAAGTCTGTGATCTGTTCCAAAGAACTCAGCACTCCGGTAAACCCTGCAGTTCTGGAGGATCCTCCAACGAGTACTAACGAGGATGTGGTCGATCTCCTTAGCTACCCCTCCGGCATTACTATACCATGTCCAGCGGTGCAGCTCTGGTCTCTGATACCAAGAACCTGCAATTCTCAACCTTCTGGACCTTGCAAAGTTCAGAAGCAGAGAACTGTTGGTGTTTCTGGTACCGGAGCCATGGGGACCAACACACAACTCGTAGCCATCTCTCACCCATTCACTCACCCATTATCCATCACCACACACCCATTCACTCACCCATTACCCATCACCCCCCACCCATTCACTCACCCATTACCCATCACCACACACCCATTTACTCACCCATTACCCATCACCCCCCACCCATTCACTCACCCATTACCCATCACCCCCCACCCATTCACTCACCCATTACCCATCACCACACACCCATTCACTCACCCATTACCCATCACCCCCCACCCATTCACTCACCATTACCCATCACCCCGCACCCATTCACTCACCCATTATCCATCACCACACACCCATTCACTCACCCATTATCCATCACCACACACCCATTCACTCACCCATTACCCATCACCCCCCACCCATTCACTCACCCATTACCCATCACCACACACCCATTCACTCACCCATTACCCATCACCCCCCACCATTCACTCACCCATTACCCATCACCCCACCCATTCCCTCACCCATCACCCATCACCCCCCACCCATTCACTCACCCATCACCCCACACCCATTACCCATCACCCCACCCATTCACTCACCCATTACCCATCACCCTACATCAAGGCTTCCTCAATTCTCGCAACCCACTTTTTTTCACAATTATCGCTAAAAGGCTGCTAAAAAAAAAAAAAAAAAAAAAAGTGATCGGATCATCTCATAAGTGGGCTTATGACCTTCCCCTGGTCAACCTGGTTCCAAAAATGTGGTATAGGATGGGATTCCGCCACGGGAGGCGGAACCTATACCACACACACACACACACAGACACACACACTTTCGCTTTTATTAATATACTAGCCGCAAAGCCGCCCTCCGGGCGGACTTTTTGGCTAGCTCCTGCGGAGGGCTATTGGTGGGCCTTCGGCCCACCACCTGTGTTTTGTGGGCCTAAGGCCCACCAAACATGGACTCTCCAGGTAGCCCCTTTTAACTTTCCTGAAATCATGGATGTAGAAATGTATGTATTCCCCCCACCCATTCAATCACCCATTACCCATCACCCCCCACCCATTCACTCACCCATTACCCATCACCCACACCCATTCACTCACCCATTACCCATCACCCCCACCCATTCACTCACCCATTACCCATCACCCCCCACCCATTCACTCACCCATTACCCATCACCACACACCCATTCACTCACCCATTACCCATCCCCCCCCACCCATTCACTCACCCATTACCCATCACCCCCCACCCATTCACTCACCCATTACCCATCACCACACACCCATTCACTCACCCATTACCCATCACCCCCCACCTATTCCCTCACCCATCACCCATCACCACCAACCCATCACCCATCACCCCCAACCCATCACCCCCCACCCATTCACTCATCCATCACCCCACACCCATTACCCATCATCCCACCCATTCACTCACCCATCACCCCACCCATTCACTCACCCATTACCCATCACCCTACATCAAGGCTTCCTCAATTCTCGCAACCCACTTTTGTTTTCACAATTCTCGCTAATAGGCTGCTAAAAAAAAGGAAAAAAAAAGTGATCGGGTCATCTCATAAGTGGGCTTATGACCTTCCCCTGATCAACCTGATTCCAAAAATGTGCCATATGAGGTGTTTGCGCCACGGGGGGCGGAACCTATACCACACACACACACAGACAGACACACTTTCGCTTATATTATTATAGACTAGCCGTAAAGCCGCCCTCCGGGCGGACTTTTTGGCTAGCTCCTGCGGAGGGCTATTGGTGGGCCTTCGGCCCACCAAACATGGACTCTCCAGATAGCCCCTTCTAACTTTCCTGAAATCATGGATGTAGAAATGTATGTATTCCCCCACCCATTCATTCACCCATTACCCATCACCCCCCACCCATTCACTCACCCATTACCCATCACCCCCCACCCATTCACTCACCCATTACTCATCACCCCCCACCCATTCACTCACCCATTACCCATCACCACACACCCATTCACTCACCCATTACCCATCACCCCCCACCTATTCCCTCACCCATCACCTATCACCCCCAACCCATCACCCCCCACCCATTCACTCACCCATCACCCCACACCCATTACCCATCACCCCACCCATTCACTCACCCATTACCCATCACCCTACATCAAGGCTTCCTCAATTCTCGCAACCCACTTTTGTTTTCACAATTCGCGCTAATAGGCTGCTAAAAAAAAGAAAGAAAAAAGTGATCGGATCATCTCATAAGTGGGCTTATGACCTTCCCCTGGTCAACCTGATTCCAAAAATGTGCCATATGAGGTGTTTGCGCCACGGGGGGCGGAACCTATACCACATACACACACAGACAGACAGACAGACAGACAGACAGACAGACACACTTTCGCTTATATTATTATAGAAGATAGATGTTCTCTTGTTCTTATCCTAACCTAATTCTGGATGGGTGTGGGGTGATGGGTAATGGGTGAGTGAATGGGTGTGGTGTGATGGGTAATGGTTGAGTGAATGGGTTCGGGGTGATGGGTAATGGGTGAGTGAATGGGTGGGGGGTGATGGATAATGGGTGAGTGAATGGGTGTGGGGTGATGGGTAATGGGTGAGTGAATGGGTGTGGTGTGATGGGTAATGGTTGAGTGAATGGGTTCGGGGTGATGGGTAATGGGTGAGTGAATGGGTGTGGGGTGATGGATAATGGGTGAGTGAATGGGTGTGGGGTGATGGGTAATGGGTGAGTGAGTGGGTGGGGGAAGATGGGTAACGCGTGTGGGGTAATGGGTGAGTGAATGGGGGGGGGAAGATGGGTAACGCGTGAGTGGAGGAATTCCTTCCCTTCTTTGATTCCTTATTTCTTTCGAATTCCTCGTCAGTTCCTCTTCTGATTCTTCATCCCTCCAATTTCTTCCTTACACCTTATTCCTCCTTTCCTTCTCTCATATCTCCTTCCTTCCCTCTCTCTCACCTTCCATTATCACCCCATCATCACCAAAAGGAGATGAGATTCCCCCTCTTTTTGCACGGGCGACTGTCAGAGTTCCCCTGCTGCCGCTAGGATCGCTGCCGTCCATGAATTCAAAATGGCGCGCCATGTTAAATCAGCCGAGTGACACCTCTCGGAGAGGCTCTCTGGTATCAGTGTGTCTCCCTCTCTGCTGGCGGCCCGTTCCGCGCCGCGCTGTACACATACTGCATTTCACTCATTGACGAAGACATGAATACATTTTCTAAAACGGGTCGGTGTTGGATAACTTTCCTTACCGAGTTGGTTGATCATGGATATATGTGATATCTCTTTACTTGGCTGTCTAATCAATATATTTCAATACAATATAGAATACAATATCTATTTCGTCATCTCCTCCTCTACTACTACCATCCACTACTACTATCAATATTATTACCACCCCTGTTACTAACGCTGTTGCTGCAGTTACTACTTCTACTACAACTTCTACTACTACTACCATCACTACTACTGCATCTATCATAACCACTACTACTTTGCTCATTTGATCATCATTACTATTGCTACATGTATCAATAAAATTGGTTATGCTACTACTTATACCTTATAGATCTTCATTGCTATCAATAATAAATTACTACTACTGCTACCACCACTACTACCACTATTACGTATTAATATAACCATTAATACCTATACTATACTTTAATAATATAAAAACAAATACTACTACTACTACTACTACTATTACTATACTTCTAGTATTATTATTCAAACATTTTCTACTACTACTACCAGTTAACCTCAGTGACTACATTCTAAATAATTGAAATGCTGAAAATCATAGGCATTAATCATGGGTGCGATTGTCGTTCTGGTAACATTGCATTGAGATTTGAGAAGCTGCGCGTGCAGTCAACGTGAGTCTTGAGTACGTGCGGGAGTGTATTACTTTGTGGTGTGCGTAGTGCCGCGTGTACGTCTCCTGGCGGTGCCTGGTGGTGCCCCTTACTGTCAACACACCCAGGAAGAAGGTGAGGAGCCTGGGAGACGGCAGGACGAGGAAGAAACACGAAAAATAAGGTAAAGAAAATGTGAGTGTTGGCGTTGAGGTCCGGTCGGGCGGGAGGAGAGTGTTGCCCTTGGCCGCAGCATGGCATGTCTTATTATTCTTGTTTTGTGTTGTTTTTGCTTTCTTCTGTGGAATGTCTTGTATATATGACAGTCATGTGTATAAATAACGTAAATTAGCAAATCGTAAAATACGATTTATGGTTTTGAGGATGGTTTTATTGTACCGAGAAAAAGTACAAATTGGAACCTCGCGTTTTGTGAGGCTCGTCATGCCGCCGCCTTCGCTGCTTTCCCGTGAAGTACCTAACAAGGCGACTGTTATGTCAAGATTGCATTGTTCCCTCAGTGTTATGTGTGTCACGGACTCACTATGGGAAAATTGTTGTCAGCGGGGGCATAGTCGAGGCTTATGGTAGTGAAGGGACGGTGACAGTAAACAACAACTCAGGGTAAAGTCTTATATTATCCAGAGTGCAGAATGCGCCGCCACCTGTGAGGCAACTGCACCGATAGGGTGGAGTCTTGGTGGACCCTCTCGAGCCCCACAACGATACTGCTCAGCCAAGGCTTGACCTGCTCGAGACACTTAACAACACAACAATATAAATACACAACTATCGAACCACTGTGTGTGCGTGTGTGTGTTCACCACAGCAAACCCTCTCGATGGTTACTTAATTAAGTGGAAGTGATACCTGACTTGTCGAGAACCGTCAGGGGGACACAGCACGACCAGTTCTCGTAGGCCGGCAGAACGAAGCGGGGATTCAGGCGTCTCGTTCGGTGCGCCGGAACTTGATCGGTTCGAGCCCGAGGTATGCGGTTGGGGAGTCCTTTCTCCTCCGTACGTCCTTTATTGCCGCTTCAGCCGGTCGATGGAAATGTTATCTATCTTCCGTGATGATCAACCATAAATAGTCTGTTGACCTGTGAAGCGCCTTCAAGGCACCATCATAGGGGCGCCGTCAGCGGCGGACCCGAGACCAAACGTCTGACAAACACATGCAAGGTGCTGCTCAACACCTTACGCGGTTGTATATAAAATGTTATATAGAAGTTATGTGTGTGTTATTCACCCGTGTCTTGTCCACTGCGGTGTGTGTATGTGGTGGTGTGTGGTGTGGTGGTGGTGTTGTGTGTGTTATTCACACCCCCGTGGTCTTGTCCATGCGTTGTGTATGTGTGTGTGTGTGTGTGCTATTCACCCTGGTCTTGTCCATAGCGGTGTGTGTATGTGTGTGTGTGTGTGGCTATTCAACCCCTGGTCTTGTACATGCGTGTGTGTGATGATGTGTGTGTGTGTGTGTGTGTTATTCACCCGTGGTCTTGTCCAGTGCGTGTGTGTGTGTGGTGTGTGTGTGTGTGTGCTATTCACCCGTGGTCTTGTCCATGCGTGTGTGTATGTGTGTGTGTGTGTGTGTGCTATTCACCCGTGGTCTTGTCCCATGCGTGTGTGTGTATGTGTGTGTGTGTGTCAGTCGTGGGCGTTGCGATAAGTAAAGCGATAATGCATAAGCGATATACGCTTTAACCGCAAAATTTAACCGCTTATCGTTTATCGCAAGACCGGAAAAACTTATCGCTTATATTTATCGCTTTCAAATTTCCCGCGATAAATCCAGCGATAAAGTAGAAGACGAAAAACCGTTACGGCGGGAGTTACAGGCTCATTGTTTACGCGGCAAACAGATGCGGCCAGGGCCCTGGCGGCCCGCGCTTCTGTTGTCAGTTTCTTTGAATAGCAGCCCCCCAAACTGGACGCATCTGATCTCAGCTCTGTGTTTCATTGTGCTACCAGCGATCCAAAGCTTCTTTGTGTGTTATAACTTATATATACTTAATTTTTATTGTATATTGCTATCTTAACTAATATCTAATTAATTATATTTGTTTCTATATTTTTTTGCGTTTTGAGGTGCGCGCTCGCGCGTGCCTCCCGTTCGTAACGAACGTCGCGTGATTTTTAGATTTTAACTTTCCTTTTCAGGAAATCGTTTAGGTTTTTGCGTTTATATTGCGTTCATTAATTAGTGTCGCGGCGGGCGCGTCATTGTTCGAGAATAGTGAATTTAGTGATTAGTGAGTGTCAAGATTCAGGCAAGAGGACAGTGGAGGACTTTTTCCGCGTGTGAGAGCCACAGCAGTGATCGTGAATAATTAATAAAAGTATAAAATGTTAATTTCGTGGTCTTTAGTCTTTTTATTAAGTAATATAATGTGTTTTAAGTGTAAAAAAGAGGTTTTTTTTAAAGTGCCTACTGTAGCAAAAATAGAGTGATTTTTTGGATTTATCGCAGGATTTATCGCTTATCGCTTTAATATTGGTTATTTTATTCGAGGACTTAGGGAAAAATTTATCGCTTTATCGTTATCGTTTATGAAAATTTCCCGCTGCCCACCACTGGTGATGTGTATTGTAATACATGTGGTATTGTCCTGCTTTTGTATTGTGTGTTAGTGAAATGTTTTACTGCTGTCCAGCTTATGGTGTGTTGTGTGTGTTTATTCACCCGGGTCTTGTCCATGCGTGTGTGTGTATGTGTGTGTTTGTGTGTATGTTTATTCAACGCCGTGGTCTTGTCCATGCGTGTATGTGTTATGTGTGGTGTGTGTGTGTGTGTATTCACCCGTGGTCTTGTCCATGCGTGTGTGTGTTATGTGTGTGTGTGTGTGTGTATTCACCCGTGGTCTTGTCCATGCGTGTGTGTGTGTATGTGTGTGTGTGTGTGTGTGTGCTATTCACCCGTGGTCTTGTCCATGCGTGTGTGTGTATGTGTGTGTGTGTGTGTGTTATTCACCCGTGGTCTTGTCCATGCGTGTGTGTGTGTGTGTGTGTGTGTGTGTGTTATTCACCCGTGGTCTTGTCCATGCGTGTGTGTGTATGTGTGTGTGTGTGTGTGTGTGTTATTCACCCGTGGTCTTGTCCATGCGTGTGTGTGTGTGTGTGTGGTGTGTGTGTGTGTTATTCACCCGTGGTCTTGTCCATGCGTGTGTGTGTATGTGTGTGTGTGTGTGTGTGTGTTATTCACCCGTGGTCTTGTCCATGCGTGTGTGTGTGTGTGTGTGTGTGTGTGTGTGTTATTCACCCGTGGTCTTGTCCATGCGTGTGTGTGTATGTGTGTGTGTGTGTGTGTGTGTTATTCACCGTGGTCTTGTCCATGCGTGTGTGTGTTGTGTGTGTGTGTGTGTGTGTTATTCACCCGTGGTCTTGTCCATGCGTGTGTGTGTTGTGTGTGTGTGTGTGTGTGTGTGTTATTCACCCGTGGTCTTGTCCATGCGTGTGTTTGTATGTGTGTGTGTGTGTGTGTGTTATTCACCCGTGGTCTTGTCCATGCGTGTGTGTGTGTGTGTGTGTGTGTGTGTGTGTGCTATTCACCCGTGGTCTTGTCCATGCGTGTGTGTGTATGTGTGTGTGTGTGTGTGTGTTATTCACCCGTGGTCTTGTCCATGCGTGTGTGTGTGTGTGTGTGTGTGTGTGTGTGTGCTATTCACCCGTGGTCTTGTCCATGCGTGTGTGTGTATGTGTGTGTGTGTGTGTGTGTTATTCACCCGTGGTCTTGTCCATGCGTGTGTGTGTTGTGTGTGTGTGTGTGTGTGTGCTATTCACCCGTGGTCTTGTCCATGCGTGTGTGTGTGGTGTTGTGTGTGTGTGTATTCACCGTGGTCTTGTCCATGCGTGTGTGTGTGTGTGTGTGTGTGTGTGTGTGTGCTATTCACCCGTGGTCTTGTCCATGCGTGTGTGTGTGTGTGTGTGTGTGTGTGTGTGTGCTATTCACCGTGGTCTTGTCCATGCGTGTGTGTGTGTGTGTGTGTGTGTGTGTGTGTGTGTGCTATTCACCCGTGGTCTTGTCCATGCGTGTGTGTGTGTGTGTTATTCACCCGTGGTCGTTGTCCATGCGTGTGTGTGTATGTGTGTGTGTGTGTGTGTGTGCTATTCACCCGTGGTCTTGTCCATGCGTGTGGTGTGTGTGTGTGTGTGTGTTATTCACCCTGGTCTGTCCTTGGTGTTGTGTGTTGTGTGTGTGTGTGTGTGCTATTCACCCGTGGTCTTGTCCATGCGTGTGTGTGTGTGTGTGTGTTCTATTCACCCGTGGTCTGTCCATGCGTGTGTGTGTATGTGTTGTGTTGTGTGTGTGCTATTCACCCGTGGTCTTGTCCATGCATGTGTGTGTGTGTGTGTGTGTGTTATTCACCCGTGGTCTTGTCCATGCGTGTGTGTATGGTGTGTGTGTGTGCTATTCACCCGTGGTCTTGTCCATGCGTGTGTGTGTGTGTGTGTGTGTGCTATTCACCCGTGGTCTTGTCCATGCGTGTGTGTGTGTATGTGTGTGTGTGTGCTATTCACCCGTGGTCTTGTCCATGCGTGTGTGTGTGTGTATGTGTGTGTGTGTGCTATTCACCCGTGGTCTTGTCCATGCGTGTGTGTGTGTGTATGTGTGTGTGTGTGCTATTCACCCGTGGTCTTGTCTATGCGAGTCGGACACGCGATCGCCAGTTTCACCCTCCCGGTGCGAGCTTGGAGCTCATTATTACCGATCTTAGGGTAATGCTGGGACCTCACACACCACACACCCCCATCCCCTTGCTCAAGGGAGATAGTAACCGCCCGATTTTCTCCCGAATATACTCAGTGGAAAAATCCCCAGCGCCTACTCCCCAACTCAATGCCAGTGTGTGGTTTCCGAGTGAAAACGCTTGGCTGTAGCTCCGAAACTAACCATAGGATTTTCTCGGAAATACCCTCATTGTGATTCCCACACAAAGTTACCGTTGGAGAAGTTTATGGAAGGTAACGTGTCTTACCCTAACAGTAACCTAAAGTAACCTAACCTGACGTGTTCAAGAGTAAACGCCACATACTGTTCCAGAAAACGGGAATATGCGAGCGGGGATCAAACGCCGGACCACAGAATGCCGTGGGACGCTCTAACCGACCGAGCCGTTCAGGCGGTAAAGACAATGTGTGTGTGTGTATGTGTGTGTGTGTATGTGTTCATCACAGTAGTCTAATTATTACTCTTGTATATTTAATATTATATATATACATATATATATATATATATATATATATATATATATAATATATATATATATTATATATATATATATATATATATATATATATATATATACATATATATATATATATATAATATATATATATATATATATATATATATATATATATATATATATATATATATATATATATATATACATAAAGTTAGCTGCAGAATCCTAAGGACAAGAGTGTGTACATATTCCAAAGACTCAATACTAACCTACATGAACCATTCATTGGCTGGTCATCTTCCACAGCGTGCCAACTCATCAAGGACTCTCAACACTAGCAGTTAGTCCTCATCTCTCTCTTCTCTTCTCTTCTCTTCTCTTCTCTTCTCTTCTCTTCTCTCTCAGAAGCAGAACCATCACGACCATCACAACTACTATTACTACTACTACTACTACTACCCGTCAGGGTGGCTCGGTTGGTTCGCTTCGGGCTCGCGTGTAACGTCCCTGAATTCAGTCAGCAGTTCGAGCCCACCAAGTTCGTCCTGGCGTGGTGGCGCCTTGTATAGTCAATAAACTTGTAGTTGGTACTTGCAAAGTGTCTAGATAGGATCAAAGTATCTTATCTTTCGACTACTACTACTAACACTACTACTATTCCTCCCACGACTGTTATCGCTATTGTTGTTGGCTATTTTCGCTAAGAATAGGGATGATAACTGAAATAAAAATAACAGTACATAAAAATTTATGACGAGAAGAAGATCAGTGAAAATGAGGTGAAGGAGGTGGAGAACAGGACCCAGAAAAGTAGACTGGACAAAAATAAAACTCTCTATTTGATCTGTGTTGGGAAGGATATATAGTACGTAGTGTTATATAGTAGAAAAAATTACGCAAGTTGTAGATAGTTTTCGTTGTACAACACCACACGTGCTTGTCAGAGTGTGCCGGGAGGTGGCAAGGCCGTATATTGTGCCTACTGCGACAGTTGTGGAAAAAATATCCTTTAATTTCTTCCTATACAGTCCCCAGACCTCTTTTTTCCTGAAAAGTACATTGGTGTTGAATGAGAGGCTCATGGTTGATTGGAAATGGTTTAAGGTCGAGAGCTATCAAGCCCCATCGAGCCCCATGTACCCTTGTATAAATCTTAACCCTTTGAGACCCATAACGTAATTTCCATTGTAATTTGGGTACCATTAGACGATTTTTAGTGAATATAAGCAATATTTTATTGATTTGACCTGTTAAGTATCCCTGCCTATAAACAATTTGGTATATTTGGTTAGTTTTCGTAATTTCATGGCTAACAACAGACGATTTTTTTATAGCAAAGGAAAGATCTGGGCGTGAAAGGGTTAATTCTAACTACCCCGCTACAACACCTTTCCATGACAACATTTAGTGTAGTATTGATTGAGGTCTTCATAGCGAAACATTCCGGCCAACCAGGCAGATACAGCTCTCGCCCACACTGTCAACCATCATTTTAGAATGATAACGAGATTCCATATAATAAGTATAGTTAATCCCAGTGGAACATGAATTGAGTGATCGGGTTTTAACTTCAATGCCGATCACACCAGTATGTTGCAATAGGATGGCGGGAAAGTGTTCACTGTATGGGAAACATATAAGCACGTAAATACAGTGATTCAATGAGGCGTGACCATGACACACGCGTGTTTGGGAGGAAGCAATGACCGGCAGCCTCGGGTTAATAGCATGACGGAGTGCATTGCCCGCCGCCAGCGATTGTTATACCGATGTTGTGTTGTGGCGGCGATGGTGGCGCTATAGGTTGTCCGCATCGTGAATACTGTCATGTAGTGTTACTGACAGTGGTTAAAATGATGACTACATTTGCTTT
>JACEEZ010004444.1:0-18429 GCA_016584305.1 Chionoecetes opilio | reverse complement strand
GAAACTGAAGGAAGACATTTGTATATAGGAAGTTAGTTGAGCCACAAGAGGACAAGAAATGAAGCTTAAGACAGGTGATTGCATGATATTAGGAATTACTTGTTACCTTTCGCTATTGATGTTTTAGATAGCATGGTAATAAAAAGTAAATGATTAGAGTATTCAATAATTTTAAGCTAACTGTATACATGAGATACAAATATGGAGACAAGACCCCACGAATATAACTATATATTTCCTTTATTTCACAACTAGGTAAATACACTGTCTTTGGAGGACGTTCAAAACTTTATAATTATCATGGAAAACAACCTCACTATCTACAGCAGCAGCGAAACACCTAAAACACCTTTAAAAAACTGTATTTTCAACAGCAAGAGCAACAACAACAACAACAACAATAGGAAGAGGAAGAAGAAGTAGAGGTTGTGGTGGTAGTGGTAGAAGTGGGCGGCTGGCAAGGTTTTCTAGGCGGCCCGGTTTTCCTTGAAGTTTTTTTTTGTATCCCTATCCAGGCACGAGTAATTGGCGGGACGGAAATGGATCTGTCATTACCAGGCTGGAAGTCAGGATGGGAGGCAGGGCGATGGGCTGTGTGTGGGTGGGGACCGGGAATGGGAGAGTGTGTGGGTCTGGGCGTGCAGACGAAAGTGGGTGTCAATGAGTGAGTTGAAAATAGATAGATTTATGGGTCGTTTTGGGTTGGTATTGAAATATGAGTGAATGTAGGTGGAGAGGAGAGGGAAGGGATATAAGTTTAGGAAAATTGTGTTATGTTCTGGTCGGATACGGAAGAGTGTTGTATTAGACGGTTCATGGATGGAGGTGTGGAGTGTATACATGAGATGATAAGGCGGTAAATAGCGTTGTGTTTAATGGTATAGACAGAGACAAGGATAGGAAAGAAATTTTAGATGTTTATACGGGCAGCTGTTGAAAGGGATCGATGAGAAAAAAGAGGAATTATTTATTAGTGAAATGGTACCGTGGTGGTGATGGTGGTAATAGTGGTGGTTGTGGTAGTGATAGTAGGGGTGGTATATTGCTGAGACAGGCGTATCAAGGAATATCATGGAGAAAAATCTAGTCATTTCCTGCAGTTTATGGTGTAGATGAAGAAAGTTTTATCTGAATCACTCACAGATATAAAATAAGGAGGAAAGGTGTTTGAAGGTGAACTACACAAAGGTACACATATATAGAACAAACAGCAACAAACCTGTTGATCACTACAAGGTTGTATGTGATAAACTATTCTATCAAGTCTAAAGTGAGAGAGACAGCATAGAAAAGGTGAAAGTTCCTACTGTCAAGGCTAGCAGGAAATGAAGAAAACACGTGCAACATGGGAAAATTGCAGGGAATTTTTTAAGAAAAAATATTTTATCGCCACTGCTATACTTTTACCCAGATCAGACAAGCGGTGCAGGACAAGCATCAACAATTTCGCCGACCAACCCCCCCCCCAAAAAAAAAAGATCGACAAGAATGAGGAGGGAGTGAAGGAGGAGGAAGTTATGATGGAAGGTAAGAAGGCGAAGGTAATATACACTCACATGACATTCAGGCTGCATTGATATTTGCCTCCTCTGTCAGTCACTGCTGCAGAATTATACGGTAAATTTCCCATACTGATCGTGAGTGACAAAATTGTATTTACTCCTGTTCTCTGAAGTGATGTGATTGAAGACAAGAGTTTGTTCTCCGACGGCTGCGAGGAGGAGGAGGAGGAGAAGGAGGAATAGAAAGGAAAAACAGAGAGCAACAAAAAGGGAGGGGGGATTGTAGGAGGTGATTGAAAGGTCGGGATGCGTATGTTATTGTAATCAGCGGTGGTGGTAAAGGAGCCAGTGGCATGAAGGGAAGGACAGCTAGGAAGGGTTACCGGTGGAGGGAAGAGAGAAAGGAGGATGTGAAGGGGAATAGCTAACGAAGGGAGAATGTCAAGTACGCGGGAGGTTGTTCGTATATATGAACAGTATCAGGTTGCAGGAGAGGATTCCAGTGGGGTGTGGAGAGTGGCAGTGGGAGGAAGTGTGGAAGGTTTCCCCACCTAAACATTCATAAGGTGCCTCAAGTGGGTTGGGGATGTGTGTGTTCCTTTTTTCCTTTTTTTTTGTCCTGAAAATGCAGGTTGGCTTGCAAAAAAATAGAGGAGGAATACGTTATTTGTTGTTTGTATGTGCCATGTGTCTATATGATGAGCATCCAATGTTTAGAATCTCATTTTGCGGAGAGAAAGAAAAATAAATATACCATTTTTTTAAGGCTTAAAAAGAACTAGCACAATACTACTGTATCTACTTCTCACCGACTGCTCATTCCAAGACGCAAGACACAAATCAACATTAATAAGACGTCACCATGAATGATACTAATGAACCATGACCAACAGGGACGAAGGAGATATATAGTTGGGTGAGGCCAGGGTGATTATGAATGCATGATATAAGGAGACAGAACACCATTTCTCTGGCAGCACCTTAATCCAGTATGCAGAGTAAATGGATATGGAGTAGCAGGGTAATGGGATTCTCGCGACTCATACAACCTTAGCATAACTCAACCCGGGGGCGGCAGGAGCCAACTGAAATCCATATTTTTAGGCGTGTGGCGGGCGATCAAGGAAAGAGTAAAGCAGGTAAGGAAATTAAGAGGGGGATAATGTGTTTTTTTTCTTCTCTCTCTCTCTCTCTCTCTCTCCTCCTCTCTCTCCTCTCTCTCTCTCTCTCTCTCTCTCATCTCTCCTCTCTTCCTCTCTCTCTCTCTCTCTCTCTCTCTCTCTCTCTCTCTCTCTCTCTCTCTCTCTCTCTTCTCCTCTCTCTCCTCTCTCTCTCTCTCTCTCTCTCTCTCTCTCTCTCTCTCTTCTCTCTCTCTCTCTCTCTCTCTCTCTCTCTCTCTCTCTCTCTCTCTCTCTCTCTCTCTCTCTCTCTCTCTCTCTCTCTCTCTCTCTCTCTCTCTCTCTCTCTCTCTCTCTCTCTCTCTCTCTCTCTCTCTCTCTCTCTCTCTCTCTCTCTCTCTCTCTCTCTCTCTCTCTCTCTCCTCTCTCTCTCTCTCTCTCTCTCTCTCTCTTCTCTCTCTCTCTCTCTCTCTCTCTCTCTCTCTCTCTCTCACGTGATGTTAAAAATATATTTTTAACATCACGTATTTGTATTATTCATATCTCACCAGAACTTGTCGATATCATGTTTACGATTATTGCAGAAGGTTTTCAACATAGAGGGGTTGCTCACCTTCCTTTCTCAACACAAGAGCCACGTTCAAGGCGGCGCAGTTTAATGTACAACGAGAAAGGAATTTTAGTCCACGTGGAATATGTGAGAAGAGAAGCGCTAGATTTATAGAGTTCGAAAGGACAGAAGACATAATATACTGCTGCTACAGGTCAATACATCTTAGTCTTTCAACGTTGTCCAACAGTTTGATGAAATACTTACGTACTCTAAACAATTACAGATAAGGAATATTTTTACGTTTTCTTGGACACCTTCATCTTTTGCCCTTGAGAAAAGAAAAGGAGGATATCACTATCCATAAAGTTCACCTATTCATATAATTCATATAATTCCTAATTCATATATTATGGTTGAAATTATAGTAATAATTGACGTGATCTCACATTGCTATTAACCCAAGAACTACCTAGACTGCAATGATACCCTATTTAGACGCTAAATAAGGTATACTCAGCAGTGGTACATGGGTTAGTGATTTGAAGGCTTGATTATTATTTGAAGGAGTGGTGGTAGACGCTGTAGGACGGCTCAGGGCGTTGGTAATTGTGGTATGGTGCACATAATGGCGGCGATGGTGGTAGGCCGCGGTGGTGCCAAGGTTAACTTTCCACAGTTCCTGGCGCGGCTCGTATACTGTTGTGGTGTTTTTACCACTTTGTCCAGCTTTAACCGATTGATCGGTTAACACATTGGCTCACACATATTAAGATGAGGGTGACTACACCTTAGTGTACAATCAAGAGAGTGGCTACACCTTCATCGTGTAGGACTAATGTGTGAATGATCGCCTTCACTGAAAATCCTGATCAGCTGGGCTATAGGCTACACGTGGAACGTTCCAATAATGTTTACTCCTATACGTGGAAGTTCCTCACAATTCTTATATTATGTTAATCCTTTGATTAATGGTGGTACTATAGGTGAATACCACCAGAATTATATTACTATATTTAATGCATCTTAATGTATACCCAATTCTATAATACTATATACATAGGTGGAATTTTTACTAGTCTCCCTACAGGGGAGGCGTCAAATTCCACCATACCATTCTCCTAATTAGAGAGCGGTTTTAGTGGATAATTTCCACAACTGGGGACAGGCGAAAAAATAAGGTTTGCTTCAGGTAGTTTGACCCCCTTTAATGAAGTTTCTCCAAGTGGTTTTACACTTTAAAGCAGCTTGCCTCCGAGGTCGGGAATCCCCTAAGTTGGCCTGCCAAGACGCAGACTTCAGTCCTCATTTACCTCTTCAGCTAGCTCTAGGGGAATCAAATTATTTTCCGTCCGCACACATCGTTGTTCCCTGACTAGTAACTCCACTGACCTCACAATCCCCTTTCCATCAGTATGCAATTCTGCTATTTTTCCTAGAGGTCATTGCGAACGAGGCATATCTCCCCTAAGGATTACTCTATCTCCTACTTTAATTGGACTTTGATTTTCTGGCTGTTGAGCCCCATAAAATTTCCCCTTAGACTCAGTAAATAATCTGCACTCCAATGCTTATCCCATGATCTTAACATTTTACTTAAGGTGTGATAACCTTCCCGGAGATGTTGAGCAGGGTATTTTATTGTAGGATCTTATATATCTTCCCTTGTTTCTATTAAAGGAAAGGGTTCCAGTCTTCTCCCATAAATTATATGTGAGGGAGTAGTAGCTTCTATATTTACTGATGAATCATCTAAGTAGTTAAGGGTCGGTTATTGATACGGGTCTCAAGCTCAGTCACTATGGTTTTCAGGTCTTCTAGACCTATCTTTGTCTTGTGGAGAGTTTTCCTAAGACAAGACTTAACTATGCCAATCATTCTCTCTGTGAAACCATTTTGCCAAGGAGCTCTAGGGGTAGTAAAGGCCTATGAGCATTTCCTAAACTCTAGAGATTTTTGTACTGATGGATGATTTAATATTTCTAACAATATGGGGGAGGCTCCTACGAGGTTAGTAGCATTATCGCTACTCAATCGCCGAGGACACGACCGCCGAGCCACAAACCGCCGGAACACTTGAATAAAGGTTTCGGCACTTAAATCATCAGCTATTTATAAATGAGCAGCCCTTGTAGAGGTGCAAGTAAATAAGCAGACATATACTTTCTTGGGGGGAGCATTATCTCCTGTAATTATTATTGTCCCAGTATAGTCGACACCAGCTACCTCAAATTGTTTTAAAATTGTATTCGATCCATGGGGAGTTGAGGGGGCCCGGGATAGGTGATCAGTCCTCCCTCATATCTCTTGCATTTGATACAAAATGTGAGGTAGTATTTAACTGCCTGTCTACCCTGCGGTATCCAAAATTCCCTGCTGAGATAGGCTAACGTGTCAGCCATTCCGCCATGTAACGAGTTCCCATGAGATTCATCCACTAGCAATTTAGTAAGATGATGACGTTTGGGAATTAGCATGGGATTGCAGGTTTTATCGGGAAGATCAGCATTCCAAATTCTTCCTCGACACCTAATGATGCCCTCATTATCTAGGTACAGACCTAATGATTTGATAAGTTTGTTCCTACTGGGGCGGGCCGAAGCTAAGAGCTGATATTCCTCAGGAAATTCCTGCTTTTGTATTGTTCTAACCCAAAACTTCAAAGGATCAGAACTATCCCACTTTATGAATTTGAATACCAATTTAGAAGTCTTTAATAGTTTGATTAAAAAGGAAAACCTTTTTATATCCATAACAGGATCTGGGATCAATATAGGTTCCATAATTATATCTTCTGATATGTCTGACTTACTATAGACCTTTTGATTAGGCCATTCATTATTATTTTTCAGCCAGGTAGGACCTTTAAACCATAATCCTGTATTTAATTTGAGGATAGTTGTTCCTCATATCACAAACAAGACAAAATATCAGCTGGGTTTTCCTTGGTAGCAACATGATTATAGTGAAATGTGGAACCTAAATAATTTATCTTATCAACACGATTCCTGACATAAGGGATTTATGTGTTACTAGCCGCAAAGCCGCCCTCCGGGCGGACTTTTTGGCTAGCTCCTGCGGAGGGCTATTGGTGGGCCTGCGGCCCACAACCTGTGTTTGGTGGGCCGAAGGCCCACCAAACATGGACTCTCCAGATAGCCCCTTCTAACTTTCCTGAAATCATGGATGTAGAAATGTATGTATTCCCCCCACCCATTCACTCACCCATTACCCATCACCCCCCACCCATTCACTCACCCATTACCCATCACCCCCCACCCATTCACTCACCCATTACACTCACCCATTACCCATCCCCCCCCCCCCATTCACTCACCCATTACCCATCACCCCCCACCCATTCACTCACCCATTACCCATCACCATACACCCATTCACTCACCCATTACCCATCACCCCCCACCCATTCACTCACTCATTACCCATCACCCCCCACCCATTCACTCACCCATTACCCATCACCACACACCCATTCACTCACCCATTACCCATCACCCCCCACCTATTCCCTCACCCATCACCCATCACCCCCAACCCATCACCCCCCACCCATTCACTCACCCATCACCCCACACCCATTACCCATCACCCCACCCATTCACTCACCCATTACCCATCACCCTACATCAAGGTTTCCTCAATTCTCGCAACCCACTTTTGTTTTCACAATTCTCGCTAATAGGCTGCTAAAAAAAAAAAAAAAAAAGTGATCGGATCATCTCATAAGTGGGCTTATGACCTTCCCCTGGTCGACCCGATTCCAAAAATGTGCCATATGAGGTGTTTGCGCCACGGGGGGCGGAACCTATACCACACACACACACAGACAGACAGACAGACAGACGACAGACAGACAGACAGACAGACACACTTTCGCTTTTATTAATATAGATGTTTCACTAACCAGTGTAGGCAGATTTCACTATCGGTCCACATGTATTCCTCACTAATTTGTAATAAATAACTTAGATATTGTGCTAATTTTGTGCCTAATTCTAATGCAGTCAGCTCCATTTGAGGTACGGTTCTAGGCTTAATTGGGGCAACCCGAGCCTTAGATATAATTAAATTACATTCCTCTCCTGCTTTAAGATAAGCTACTGCACCGTATGCACTTTTTGAAGCATCACAAAATATGTGTAGTTGCTGGGGTTGTCGCCCATCAGTATTTATTCTTCTACTTATGTGAACTTCATTTATCTTATTGAACTCAGATTTTATAGTCTCCCACTCTGTTGTATACTTCCCATCAGGTGGGGTATCCCAATAGAGGTGTTCTCCCCAGGCCGTTTGTATTAGACATTTACCCCTTATAGTTATTGGGCTCACTATGCCCAAGGGGTCAAATACTTGGCTGACCTGACTTAGGAGTGTTCTCTTTGTTAGGACTACATCAGAAACATCTGGACACTTTAATCTTAGTTCATCAGTTTTTACATTCCACCATAATCCTAACACTGATTGGACCTCTGGTGGCGTATAATTAAGGAAATCCTTCCTGATTATCCCTTTTAGCCTTGGAGAATTAGTATTCCAACTCTGTAAGGGGAGGCTCGCACGCTTCCTGCACGCTTTATTAGCCAGGTTATAAATTTGTATTAGTACTTCCTCTGAATGTATCGTCCCCTGCAAATTATCCATATAGAAGTTCTTCCTTAATTCTGGGCTATCAGAACCCTTGAAATAGTACTGTAATGTTTTATTTAACGAAAAGGGGCTTGAGCATGAACCAAACAGAACTGACTTAAACCTATATGTGGCTAAGGGGCTATCTTCCTGATATATATTTTCAGGCCATAGGAATTTTGTGAAATTTGTCTTTTTTCCTTAGACCTAATCATAGGAATGCCTTAGATATATCAGCCACATAGGCAAATTTAACTGTTCTGAATTTTACTAGGACATCTAGATTGGACAAGAGATTCGGTCCTTTCTGAAGGCAGCCATTTAAACTAGCATCTTGTTTAGTTTTGAAACTACAATTGAAAACTATTCTAATGGGAGTGGTTGATGAATCTTTGGCTACTGCATGGTGGGGTAAATAATGTCCTATATTATGATTTACTGCTCTGTCCAGTTTTTCGATAAAGTCATCATTTAATTGATCTTGAATTATCTTATCATAGCACTCCAATTTAGACAGATTTTTTCTTCTGTTTGCATATTGAACTATATAATTGGCTCTTAACTATGTGATAATTGGAAGGTAACACAGGGGCATTTATTTGCCAAGGTAGACCTACTTCATATTTATCATTTACATAATTGACAGTGTGATCATAGTGATCTAGAGTATTTTGATCCTCTTTAGGTAACTGTTCAGGTATGATACTGATAGTTTCTATATCCCATAATTTATGCACGGGGATATCCCCTTCTTCCTCCTTCCTTCCTTCCTTCTTCCTTCTTACTCGTTGATTTGAGTGGGTACTAATGAAGTTCCTATTCTAGCAACCAAGAGGGGTTGTGCATGACTAGGCATGCATTCCTCCTGTTCAGGCTGGTGAGTGGTTTGTGGGATAGGTCTCATTATAACATCACCACCGGCACTGGTGAACATGGAAATGTTATGTCTTTTAATGACCTTACTTAGGAATCGCCCAAAATAATCAGCGCCTATTATTAATCGGTATGGGCCATCAACATCTTCAACGGTATTTCTAACTAGTCTAACATCTTTCTCTTTCAACATTTCAGCTGTAGATTTAAGTCCTTTTACAATTAAATTTATACCGATGTTATTAACTACAGCAGCTACCCTACATTTATAATTTCTTTATTGGACTAGTGGTCGAACAATGTCAAAACTTTGAGCTTCTTTGTTGGCCAGAAAACCCGAAATGGCTAGGTTCACCTTGCTAATTATAGGTAGTTGTAATAGATCAACTATCTCTCAACTAATAAATGATCTTTGTGCACCACTGTCAAACATTGTTTTCACAATGGCTGAATTACCATTCTGGCTCACTTTCAATTCTGCTGTAGGGACAGCGGGTGAACTACTTCTATTAGTTACTGCCATTTTAACAACAGTAGGGTCTGTTCTCACATCACCATTAGGACATAAGGCAATGTGATGAATGGATTTTCTACACTTCTTACAAGTACCCAGACTAATAGGACAGGCTTGTATTGAATGTTTACCACTAAGGCAGGTTAGGCAGTTTCCCGGGTCCATTAACCTTTTGAGCCTAGTGGAATAATCTGGGTATATATTACAAGTGGAGGGTGGATGGTCTTCCTCGCAGAAAGCACAATTTTTTCTGACTTCACTGGTAATAACCCTATATTTAGGAATGGCACCTGTTCTTTGAGTAGTTCTTAATGGTGGTTTACCGGCTGGTCTAGTTTGAAACTTATCTACCGGTTTTCTTCCCATCGTAACTTTAGTAGGAGCGGGATAACTACCCACCAATGAGGGCTCTTTCAACTCTAAAGGTGGCTGATATAGCTGATTACCTTTAGGTCTAGTTATCTCAATCTTCCTGTGGGGGTGTTCCTGCTCAATACCTTGCAAATGTTTGCACTCTTGTAATAATCCCTCCTCTATTTGCTTGACCGTGAAGTAATTACTATTGTACCTCTGATTTAAGCGGTCTCGCATCCTGGTTGGTAGTTTTCTCCATATCATGATACTGACCGTCCAGTCTGACTCAGTCAAGGGTTTATGAGCTTCAATGGCTCTTAGTGTGCAATTTAAAGTTATTCTGAACTCTTCCAATTCTCTGTAATTGTGAGAAGGGCTCAGTAGATCCATGAACTTGCAGAAAAGATTAATTGTTATCTGATCTTTATCTTCATAATTATCTCTAAGAATCTTGAGTGCCACATTATAATTGGTATTTTCTACTGTTAATTCCTTTACCAGCAAATATGCAGAACCTCTCAACTGACCTAACAAATAGTTTAATTTTATGCACTCTGTTAAATCAGTCCTATCATCAATCAATTTGATTTATCCCAGAAAGAATACCAATTTTCCCCTTCAAAATGGAGCAATGACAAATCTGGTAATTTAAGTTGGGGTAAAGAGGCTTTGGCTGTGGGTTTCTGATCACGCACTAAGTTCTCATATTTGAATACCGTTTCCATGTATTTTGTACATTCATGATCATACTTGGTCTCATAATTAATTAATTCTGCATCCCCAGCTTCGAATAATTGAAAGTAAGCCTCTTCATAATCATCCCATTTAGTTTTTAGCATTAGCAGACCTGTCTTTAAACTATTATAGTCAATAGGGATAGTCTCAGCTGCTTCCTCACACTTTTTATGTATGTGTGTAAGACATCCTCATTTTGCCGTTAATGCTTTAGTCCCTTCCGCCATGATTTTAATTGTTTAGATGAAATGAAAAAAAAAGAAAAGAATAAAAAGGTTGGATACAAGTTTACGAGTTAAGGTTTCCTAATTTAATGATTTAATTTTAAGGGTGGATGTGCCGTTGACTCTGTCTAGCAAGGCGCGAAGCCAGGCCTATAACCATCCACCACTTTATTTAATATGACTAACCTCGCAAACATTGTTGGCGGATGGTAGGTTACCAATGCGGCCTGTGTGCCGTGGCTGTCTGTGACTCGGCGGGCGAGTACGGCGGGCGGGTACGGCGGCCAAGTCAAAGTTGTTTACTAAAGGGGCCGAAGGGAAACTTGTGGCTATATATCATTACCCCCCAGAAAGAGAACTGTGAGGTCATGAGGCCACTGAAGTACTTCATTGAGACGTGCGTCTGTGTCAAATAAATCAGCACGACCGCAGAGTGCCCGAAAGAGCCTGAGTTCCACACTTTCCACCGCCAGTCGCTGAGGGCATAAGCTGTGCCCCACAACGGCTACCTTATACATTCCCAAAGATAATCCTCACTCTTGGCACCAAAATGTTGAAATTATAGTAATAATTGACGTGAACTCACATTGCTATTAACCCAAGAACTACCTCGACTACAATGATACCCTATTTAGACGCTAACTAAGGTATACTCAGCAGTGGTACATGGGTTAGTGATTTGAAGGCTTGATTATTATTTGAAGGAGTGGTGGTAGACGCTGTAGGACGGCTCAGGGCGTTGGTAATTGTGGTATGGTGCACATAATGGCGGCGATGGTGGTAGGCCGCGGTGGTGCCAAGGTTAACTTTCCACAGTTCCTGGCGCGGCTCGTATACTGTTGTGGTGTTTTTACCACTTTGTCCAGCTTTAACCGATTGATCGGTTAACACATTGGCTCACACATATTAAGATGAGGGTGACTACACCTTAGTGTACAATCAAGAGAGTGGCTACACCTTCATCGTGTAGGACTAATGTGTGAATGATCGCCTTCACTGAAAATCCTGATCAGCTGGGCTATAGGCTACACGTGGAACGTTCCAATAATGTTTACTCCTATACGTGGAAGTTCCTCACAATTCTTATATTATGTTAATCCTTTGATTAATGGTGGTACTATAGGTGAATACCACCAGAATTATATTACTATATTTAATGCATCTTAATGTATACCCAATTCTATAATACTATATAGGTGGAATTTTTACTAGTCTCCCTACAGGGGAGGCGTCAAATTCCACCATACCATTCTCCTAATTAGAGAGCGGTTTTAGTGGATAATTTCCACAATGTCTATTCCTCCTGTCGTATTTAGGTAGAAGCGTGTGTCCTGAAGGTTTTTTTGGGTAGAATATGGATCAGTATTGTAGTGGCAACCTTTCTGTCTGTAATGATGGCTTCCTTCCCCATTGTTCGGTTGAGGTATGGTAAGATAAAAGAGAGAGAGAGAGAGGGAGCAGAGTTGATAATTAGGAGGTAGGGAGGAGAGAGAGAGGCGAGAATATGAGGGAAGGGATGGGAGGGTTGCTACAAATGATAATGATAAAGGGAAGAGGGGAGGTGCGAATAAGTGTAGTGGGGAGGAGAGTAGAACAGTATTTACGTTGAGAGAAGCGGTGCGGGGGAAAAAAGTTAGTACTGCAGAGGAAGAAAGTGACGAAATTATTGTGTATAAGGAAGAGATGAACAAACACACTGATCGCGATATTGAACGGATACAACAAGAAAAAGAGCACGAAAAAATTGTTTCGCAAGTAAAAATGCTGAACCGAATGAGGGAAAATTTAAACTGAGATACAGTAAATAACTTATAAATTGGGATGAATATTTTTTTTCAGGCTTTGCTCTTTGCTCCTCGTTTGTCATGAAAAGAGAGAGGGGAGAGGAGAGAGGAGAGAGAGAGAGAAGAGAGAGAGAGAGAGAGAGAGAGAGAGAGAGAGGAAGAGAGAGAGAGAGAGAGAGAGAGGAGAGAGAGAGAGAGAGGAGAGAGAGAGAGAGAGAGAGAGATAGAAGAGAGATAGCACTAATGAGCACCTGGGGACTGTCTTTGTATTATACAAGGGCCGCGTCCTGGCTTCCTTGGCCTGCCTGCTTACTGTTTCCCATCATCATATTCCCCTTGTGCGTGCCTGCTTGCGTTTGTGTGTGTATATGTGCGTGTGTATGTGTATGTATATGTGTAAGTGTGTGTGTGTGTGTGTGTGTGTGTGTGTGTGTGTGTGTGTATGTGTGTGTGTGTGTGTATGTTTGTGTGTGTATGTGTGTGTGTTTGTGCGTGTGTGTTTAGAAGGAAGTAGGAAAGACAATCATGAACTATTCTACTTGCAGTATTTGGTGCCCACATTGAATGTGTGCTCCACAGTCCTGGTTACTCTGCTGCCACCACCCACATTACGTGGGGAAAAAAATATAAACGAATACAAATAAAAGATTTGAAAAAATAAGTAGGTACTGGTTGGATCTAAATAATAATTAGTTAATAAATAATCATTAATATATTTCACCCTTTGCTGTATCACTTTCTAATAATTATACATTCACAAGTTGTCTTAATTCTAAGTCTTCTTATCCCCTAACGATACGCACGCGTAGTGGTCAAGTCGTTATCCTAATGTAGTTTGTTATCTCTGGTAACTTCAGTTGCACTGTTACCACATTAACGATACGCACGCGTAGTGCTCAAGTCGTCATCCTAATGTAGTTTACTATCTCTGGTAACTTCAGTTGCACTGTTACCACATTAACGATACGCACGCGTAGTGCTCAAGTCGTTATCCTAATGTAGTTTACTATCTCTGGTAACTTCAGTCGCACTGTTACCACATTAACGATACGCACATACAGTGCTCAAGCCGTTGTCCTATACTAATGTAGTCTATCCCACTTCCAAAGTTTCCTTCTCACTCATTTTTCTGTTCCCTTCTCTCTCCTTGGCCTCACACGGCTGGCTGTAATACGCTGTAGTTGCACCCTCTGCTAATTCGGGACCGCTTGGCCATCAGGTCCGCCAACGGCTCCTGCCTTGGGACCCCAGGTAATACAATTCATTAGTCCTTGTCAACAAAAGGAATCACCAGTAAGTCACCCCCTACATCTCTACCCTATAAACCTTCTCTTACTAACCTTTTCAAGGGCGAGAATATCACCTCCCCACAGGCGACTTAACTCAGCGGGCGTCTGGCTGCTTCTAAGGTTATCCTAATGTTAAACTCCCCTTCTCACTTCGTTTCGCTACGTGGCAAATTACTACTGGTCGAAAATATAATCTTCTCTCCCTAACCAGTGATTCAGGACTGAGGAGTGGAGGAAAATTACTCGTTAGCTTATTGATAATTATATTTTATTTCATCTCTTCCCCTATTAATGTAATTTCCCTCGTTACAAGTATATACAATTTCTTGTGATTGTCTCGCCCGCCTACAAGAACACCACAATACCTTTGTTACCGGCGGGAGGTCGAATCTTAGCGCCGTCTCACCACCACCCCCGCCATCAATCCTTTGGGACACCTAAAAAGCCGCCATTGAACGTGATCTCAACGGTACAATCTCTCTCTCGAGAAAAAAATATATAATGTTGAATCGTCCACCCTCTCGAATTTCGAATACAAACTAAAGGAAGAGTTTTGGTACAATTCTAGAAAATTTTGTTCTCTTGTCATGTCCACATTCGGTATTCTATAGCGGGCGTATATTATTAGATCGATGGGTACATACATTTCGCACCCATCCTGCATCCTTCCGCCGACGTATACTAATACGCCAACCTGATGCCTCCTGGGAAAAAACTCTGCCATTTTTGGAGACTGTTTTTGTGTTTATAGCGAAAGAGATTATTATGAAACTCAAGAAGAGGAGGAAGGGAAGAAATAGAAGACGAAAAAGAAGAATGAGGATGGGGAGTAAGAGGAGGAGAAAAGAGGGAGACACAAAATATAAATGAACTAAATTAAAGCTACAGTCAAAATAAGAGTATGAGAAGGAAAGGAAGGGGAAAACATGCGATTAGGGTGTTGCGGAATTAGGAGAGGAGGAAAGAAAATAAATGAGACAGGAGAGAGAGAGAGAGAGAGGAGAGAGAGAGAAGAGAGAGAAGAGAGAGAGAGAGATAGAGAGAGAGAGAGAGGCGAGAGAGAGAGAGAGAGAGGAGAGAGAGAGACAGAGAGAGAGAGAGAGAGAGAGAGAGAGAGAGAGAGAGAGAAAGAGAGAGATGAGAGAGAGAGAGAGAGAGGAGAGAGAGAGAGAGAGAGAAGAGAGAGAGAGAGGAGAGAGAGAGAGAGAGAGAGAGAGAGGAGAGAGAGAGAGAGAGAGAGAGAGAGAGAGAGAGAAAGAGAGAGATAAGATGCAAAAAAATAGAGAAGTGAGAAAATGCGAGCAAGTAGAAAATACGGGACAAAAAAAATCAAAGGACGTGAATGGGAGGTATACAAAAAATGAAAATGGTCATGACCTTTATGGAAAATAAGAAAGGTGCGCTGAAGAAGCAAATGGAAGCAGAGAGAACACACACACACACACACACACACACACACACACACACACACACACACACACACACACACACACACACACACACACACACACACACACACACACACACACACACACACACACACACACACACACACACACACACACACACACACACACACACACACACACACACACACACACACACATACACACACACACACACACACACACGACCTGGCTCTAAAGACTCCCCTCTGCTTCTTCCTCCAGCAATAGTAAATGCGGCGGAATGCGCAACCTGGTGTGTCTCTATTATGAGGTCGTGAGGAGGGAATGCGCAGGGACTCGGAATGTGTCTCGGGCGTCGACGCAGGAGTGAGTAATAACAAGCACATGCCGGGTAGGACGAGGGTGAACCAGCTGCGGAAATCTTGGGTCGTGAAGAAATAGCTGCAGTGGCCCTCCATGGCAAGAGAGGGGAAGGATGACGTATAGTTTTCACATCGTGTTGATGAATCTTGCCCGCCATGTAGGAAACGACAGGCGAGTCTTGTAGGAAGAAGGGCCCTAGGGTGAATAATGAAGAATTTTGGAGTACTGAAAACGAACCCCGAAATTATTTAAATGGGGGTATTAAAACTGTTGTACGTCTCCCAAATCGCCCCTCGTGTTGCAATTCACGTTGTGAAGTTTTCGTTGAATATTTGTTTTTTTATCGTTTGTTCCGCGGGTACAGCAGGTGTCAATCTTTTGTTGAATGACGCTGATTGAATTCATGGCGGCTGCGTATCCTTTTATCTATTACGATACTTATTCTCTTTCCCTGCTCCCTCTTCCCCCCATCTCTCTCTCTCTCTCTCTCTCTCTCTCTCTCTCTCTCTCTCTCTCTCTCTCTCTCTCTCTCTCTCTCTCTCTCTCTCTCTCCTCTCTCTCTCTCTCTCTCTCTCTCTCTTCTCTCTCTCTCTCTCTCTCTCTCTCTCTCTCTCTCTCTCTCTCTCTCTCCCCTCTCTCTCCTCTCTCTCTCTCCCCTCTCTCTCTCTCTCTCTCTCTCTCTCTCTCTCTCTTCTCTCTCCCCCCCCCCCCCCCGTTCAATGTTTTAACGTGGGTTTGACTTCCTTGGCCATGATGCATTTCCCGCAGGGCAATGATGAGTCAGTCAATTGACCTAAGGTCAAAGTCATAGGTGTAGGGAATGACTTGCTCCTGGATTTCAGGCAGAGGCAAGGGTAAGAGGTTGGGACGCCGAGCAAGATAATTTCTCGTCGAGTCAGAGCAGAGTTGGGACGGTTCCAGTTTGAGCTCTCGCTTCCCTTTGACAATATATATAAGGAGAAAAAAATATCCGTGGTGTCCAGTTTGGCTGGACTTCCAGGAACTAGCAGTGGCTGTCTTCTTCAAGCCTAATATATGAAAGTGCTGAAAAGATAAAGAAGCGGATACGTGAAAGAAAATAAATTTCACTATCTTACCTTGACCTTGATGGAGAGGTTGTAAGACCCTCCACGCACTCTCTCTCTTACATAATTTAGGAAAGGGGGAAGAAGGAATGCTTACGACCAGCAGACTTGACAAAGAAACATGACAAAAGGAAGTGATTCCTCTCTATGAAAAGCGTGGAGACTGGAGGAGGCGCCTCATATGTCCACCTCTGCACTCTGTATCCATAAATGAAAAGCAGACGACATACTTGCCTCTCCCTCGGGGAGAGGTAAAAGGTGCTTCTTTAGTGCAGCATTCGAGGAGTCCACGTAGTACAGGTTCCGGGACGTCAAGTGGCGGGATGGAGTCGTTGTTATACACCCGGTTGATGATGTAGTTGATGGTACGGTCAACAGGTACGTTGGTGAAGAGGGACTCGACATCAAGCGAAGCGAACATCAACAACGGCTTCAGCGAGAGAGACATCAACCGTCAGACTAAGAAAATCTTGGAGAACTGGTACAACCCTAACGCCACAAAAAAGAGTCAAGACATAACTATCTTCTACCGGGCTTCCTTCTCCACCGCTCACCAGGAAGAAGAAAGAATAATATCACACATCGTCCACCGTAACGTGAAAACTGCAGACCAAGAGAGGAGAATAAAACTACAAATTTACTACAAAAACAAGAACACCAGCAACCTCCTTCTCCGTAACAGCCCAAGCCAGACGAAGGAGACAAAACAAAAGTCCCATGTCGTATATAGGATCACATGCAAAAGAGGAAACTGTGAAGTCCTCCCCTCATCCTACATCGGCATGACGACAACGAAGCTGTCCAGACGTCTTACTTGCCACCTATCTTCCGGAGCCCCAAAAAGTCACCTATTAGAACAACATGGCATCATCATAAAAGAACATTTCTAGAAGAAAATACAGAATTGGTTGACATGTGTGCAGATGTGCGGCGACTTCCCATCCTAGAAGCGCTGTACATAAAAGAGATCAATCCCAAACTTAACGTACAGGCAAACGACCTACAAGCTCTACCCAGCATGAAAAGAACAAAAGCAAATAACAGCCTACTCACAGAAAAGTCAAGCGAAGACCAAACATCCAATCAGCGTCTCCCACTCAAGAAGACGAGAAGCAAAAGCTATCTACCAATCAACGACATCGGTAATAGGCTGCGTGGCAGGCACACCGGCTATAAATAGCGCTTCACTTCGCATCTTAATCATGCTCACCTCAACTCCTGAGGAGAAAACATCTTCCATATGCTGCTGAAGAAGGGTTCTTAGACCCGAAATCGCGATACAGCAAACATGACAAGCTACGGCGAAGTCATAAAAGTGATTACAAAAGAGAATAAGACACTCTTAAGACAAAGAGAAAATATCTTTAAGAAGATAATAAACGCTGAACTAGCTATCACTTTTAACGAGATCTGTCTCAGAGAAGATCTCCTGCCCGTATATACTCTCTCTCTCTCTCTCTCTCTCTCTCTCTCTCTCTCTCTCTCTCTCTCTCTCTCTCTCCTCTCTCTCTCTCTTCTCTCTTCTCTCTCTCTCTCTTCTCTATATATATTATATATATATATATATATATATTATATAATATATATATATAGCATATATATGTATATATATAATATATATATATATATATAATATATAATATATATATATATATATATATATAATATATATATATATATTATATATATATATATATATATATATATATATATATATATATAATATATATATTATATATATATGTATATGTATGTATATATTAATAATATAAAATATATGTATATATATATATAATATATATATATCTATAATAATATAAGCGAAAGTGTGTCTGTGTGTGTGTCTGTTTATCTGTGTGTCTGTGTGTGGTCCGCGTGGTGCCGCGAGCGGGCAGGAGGTTTGTAGTCAAGGTGTGTTTCGGATGCAGTAGGGCCCAAGGTACGAGATCTTTCATTTCATCCGCCGGCGGAGGGAACAGGGG
>JACEEZ010004443.1:0-32246 GCA_016584305.1 Chionoecetes opilio | reverse complement strand
TTTTTATTTTAAATTACTAATTATTTTCAAATGATGAAGCTAGTTTATTATAAGGTTATTATTTTTTAAATTCGTAAATAGTTATTAGTTATAAAAATACTTTCGATTATTAATATTATACCAAAATTAAGTTTTAAATATTTTAGCTATATGAAATTGAAGAGTTTTTTTTTTCCTAAAATAAGTAATCCTATATATAGTAGTTAATACTTTTCGAATTTGCCAAAAAAATGTTTTACAAAAATTATATTTAAAACTTGTTTATAGAAATTTAGGTATAATTTTAATCTAAAACATTATATAATGTTTTTAATCTGTTAGGTGTTCAAAAAATTCTGTAAAAGTAAGCATATTTCCCTTTATTTGAAGATAAATTATTTATTATATATTTCCAAATAACATTCAATATTTACTATTAAACAGTTTTAAGTTTCTTTCTAAAAATGGATGATATTTCATTAATCTGTAGGTAAATAGCTTTCAATTTGCTAACTACCAAAAAAATTAGGTTTCAAAGATTTTGCAGTTATAGTAAGATTTTTTTTTTAAAATTGAAATATCTTTTTGTAGGTAAATTATTTATTTTACAACTATTAAATTAATAAATAATTATTTCATTGAATTTGGTATCAATTTTAATTCTAAAAAGTGTTTTTCAAGGTTTATTTTTAAATGATGAGCTAAAATGGAAATTGACATATTTGACTTTTTTATTAAATTTTTTAAAATTTCTATAATTATAGTTTATTATCATAGAAAAAGCGATTTTAACTGTGTAAGCATATAATAAGTTGAGGCTATTATTAATAAAGAACTTACTATTATCAGAGAATGCTTTTTACAAAATTTCTTACAATCTTAGTGTTAAAATATAAATCCTAAAGTTTACCTTATGATATGCTTTATACCTCAAAATGTTGTTCTTTATATAACGTTATTTAATAGTTTTCATAGTTTTTCCAAAATTGTATCATCAATCCATCTTTTAAAATATATTCATATACCTAAAATTAGCATTTTCTAATAATTAGTAAGTTAAAGTTATTTATTTCATTACTATATTGCAATGTTTTTATTTCTTGAAACTTAGTGTTATTGTCATATCAAGTTTACATTTATTACAATATTATATATAGCTCCTAAAATGTATTTTAAGTTTTAGAGTTTTAAAGTTGTTTTTTTCTTACAATTGAAAATTCCTATATATTGGAGTTAAATAGCTTTCGATACTTGCCACAACTAATTTTAAAAAATACTAAAAATATGGTATTTTTATGTAACTTAGTATAATTAATCCTAAAAAAACGTTCTGTAAGTTTTAATGATTTTGACGTACTACAAAATTCGAAAGTAAATAATTTGTCCATATTATGATTCGTGAAATTAAATTGTTATATGTTCGATAAAATGCTATTTTAAACTACTGTAACTTTAAAAGGTTCAAAGCTATATATTGTGATGATTAAGCATTAGTTTTTCATAAATTTCTTTAAATTTTGTTATACAATAATACCAAGATTTACCTTTGATAATTTTACCCAAAATGTGTACTTTAAATTAAGCTATTTTTCAGAAATATAGGTTTTACCTACAATTAAGTCAACTTTTTTGATAAATTGCACTATAAGTAGCTTTCTTATAAGTAATGTAATAGATTAAGGTTAGTATTGTTATATACGGTATTTGTAATGTATTTTATAGTTTGTTGTAAATGTGTTTTAGTAGTTATCAAGTTTTTATATTTGCTATATACCAATATATTGTGTTTTCAATGATTTTAGCTAGTTATCGTGAGGTTAATTTTTTCTACAAATTGATTACTCCAATATGTTGTTAAATAGCTTCGATATTTGCCACAACTATAATTTTAAAAAATATAAATGTATTTATCATGAAATTTAGGTATCAATTTAATCCTAAAAAGTTTTTAAGTGTTTTAATGTATTTTTGAGTGCTAAAAATGTAATTGACATTATTAGCCCTATTTTTTCGATTTGAATTCAAAAATGTTATATATTTTGATAAAGCCTTTTTAACTACTTAACGTTTTGCATAGTTTTTTTGATGTATTTAATACATTTTAACATTTCATATTATTCAATAAAATGTATTTTAATATTTTAGTAGTTTCATAAGATATTTTTCAACAAATTATGATATTTCTTTATCTAGATAAATAGCTTTCGTATATTTTCACAACTACATTTTCAAATTATAAATTTATTTTTATCATGAAATTTAGGTATAATTTTAATCCTAAAATACGTTTTTCAATGTTTAAGTATTTTAATGCTAAAAATTTCAAAATTAAATTTGCTTTTTTAAGAATTAATGTATATTTATAATTTGTTTCTTAGAACATGCTTTTTAGAATCACTGTAAGCTAATAATAGTGATTATATAAATTTATGAAGTTTTATTAAGTGTTTTTCATAGTTTTTGTATTGTGTGTTATTCATAAATAAAAGTAAATTTACCTTTTATTTATAACCTCAAATTGTTTTATTTTCAATGATTTAAAGCTATTTTATCGGAATATATTTTTACTACAAATTTAAGCAACATCTTTTTTTAATAATTTCATAGTAAATACTTTTATAATTATACAAAAAGTGTAGGTTTACTTTTCTAAACGGTATATTCAGTTTTTCATATTTCTTGTAAACTTATTTATTTATATAAATATTTTACTTATATATTGCTATATACCATAAAATTAGTGTTTAATGATACTTTAGAGGTTTTTTTCTTAAATATAATTGCTATATTTTCAAATTTTTAATTTGCACAACTGCTTTTAAAAATTATACCTAAAAATATGTTTTTTCATGAAATTTGGGTTTATTTTAATCCTAAAACACGTTTTTTCAAGTTTTTTAAGTATTTTTGAGTGCAAAAAAATTTTCAAAATTAACATTATTTAGCCTTTTTTATGTAGAAATCAAAATATGGTATTATAGTTTTTTTGATACATTATTTTAAAATACTGAAATTTAATAGTTTTTAATTTGTATAAATTTATATAAAAGTTTTTTTCAGTTTTCAAATATTGAGTGTTAAAATATTTGATATTATTATAAAAGTTTTTATATATATGAATTATCTTTATATAAATTTATTTTACAGTTTTTAAAATATTATATAAAATTTATATTTTACCTAATTGTATCAATTTTATTAATAACATTAAATGTATTTTTTATAAAAAATTTTTGATTCCTAAAATGCAAGCCTTTTACCATTTGTAATTAAATAGATTTAAAGTTTTTTCATAAATATCTTTACTTATATTGCAAGCTTTTAAGTTTTTGTTAAACTGTAGTGTTATTGTATATATATAATTTATTTATATAAAGTTCTAAAGGTATTTATTATCAATATTTAGTAGTTTTAAAGTTTTTTTTTAAAATTTATATCCTATATAATATTTATTATAAAATTTTGTATTCCAAATCTATTTTTACAAATATCTTTAAAATTTTATTTATCATGAAATTGAAAATTATCCTAAATTAAAGTTAATTAGGTTTATATTATTTGATTAAAAAAATGTCAAAAAATTATTTATAGCTTTTTTGTAGAAATTAATATTGTAATTATAAAGGTTGTATGTTCGATCAAAACATGCTATTTTAAACTTACTTTAAGGAGTGATTATTTTGTAAACTTTGTGTTTTCGATAATTGATATTTACAAATATATTAAGGATTTCTTATATATCTTATACCCAAAATGTGTTATTTTTCAATGATTTAGCTATTATTCAATAAGTTTTATTTTTCATATTCAACAATTCTTAAAATATTTCCTAAAATTAATTAATTCTAAGTAAATAGCTTTCGATATTTGCCACAACTACATTTAACAAAATTAATACATAAAAATATGTATTTATCATGAAATTTCGGTATCAATTTTAATTCTAAAAACAACGTTTTTTCAAGTGTTTTAATGTAATTTTAGAAGTGCTAAAAAATGTCGAAAATTGACATTATTTAGCCCATATTTTGATAGAGAAATTCAAAATATGGTATTATAGTTGTTTCGATAGAACATGCTATTTTAAACTACTGTAAGCTTATAAAAGGAGTTTGAAGCTATATATTGTGATAGAATTGTATATTACAGGTGTTTTTCATAGTTTCATGTAAATTGTAGTGTTATATCATAAATAAAAGGAATTTACCTTATGATAATGCTTTATACCCTCAAAATGTGTACTTTTCAATGATTTAAGCTATTTTTCGCAGAAATATAGCTTTTTACCTACAAATTGAAGCAACCAATCCTCTTTTTGAATAATTTGCACCTATAAGTACCCTACATTACATTAAGCTAATAAATAGAAATGTAGGAGGTTATATAACGGTATATTGTATGTGTTTTTCATAGTTTCTTGTAAACTTCAGTGTTATTGTAATGCCCGTTATTCAGAAGAGATAGGATGGGAATTATTATCATACAATTCCCGGGTTATGTCCCGTAAGTAATTCAATTTTTTAGTTTTCTCGTATAATTTATCTTCCTTCCCTCATTCTCACTTCTATCTTCCTTCCTTCCTTCCCTCACTCCCTCCCCCCCGACATTCCGCGTGCGAGTCAACATTCGTGGGATACTTATTTCGCGATCAGTGATAACTAATGGATTCAATACTTTTCATCCTCCCTTCACCCTCCTATCAGATAAGAACAACTCCTAGATTCTTAATGTCCTTTCAAAATAGTCACCATAGTGAGAGATCACGTCATAAATGATGTGTTATTAGTCGAGTTTAGTTGCTAAATTAAAAGTTGACCAAATTTATGGTTCGCCTCCATTCGCACAACCACTCTAAAAGTAACGTGTTCGGAAACACTGGGACACGAACTTCAATAACACTTTCCTCCGGTTATTGGATTAAACATATTAAATTCTTCTATATCAAGTACAGGAACTGTATTATGGCAGCCCTTTCTTGGTATACCTAGTTTTTCATTTTTAATTAGTATTTCGTGGGGATTATAAGCTCTTCAGGAGAGGCCAGTTCATGGTATCCAAACAGTTCTTCTTTCCAGCGGGTCTTGCTTCACCGAAAGACGGCAGTCCTGTCTCCTCACTCTCCGACCGGTACGGACGTACGTACGTTTCGCTCCTATTCCGCACCCCCCACCCCTTTCCTTGTTTATAATATTGTTATCATATATTTCCAAATTATGGGTCCGATGGGTTTATGTTTTCCTAACGTAAAGGAGGCCTGCCCATCTTTATAATTATTATTAACGGAGTCCCTCTCTCCTCCACTCTCCGACAGGTAAGACCGCTGACATCTAGGCCTTGACGCCAAAGATCCGATACTGGTTTTTAGTGAACACCACATATTCTTACCTCTTATATTCCCCCCTATTATCTTCCATGTATAATTCATAAGTAAATTCAGCGGTATGTTACCTAAGTGAAGGATATTTATCAATAAGGTTCAGGAGGAAGGTGTATGCTCACCAGAGCTTACCTTCATCACATTGGAAGAGCTTCCTGGTCATGAGTGTAAAGGTTTTTACTTGATATCAGATTAAGCTTTCCTGTGTGGTATGAGCTTTCTGATGCTGGATTAACACTTATATGTTTGTCTGTGATGCTCAAACAAGAGCCATACTACTTCAACATGAAATAAATAGGATGATGTTCAAATATAGTTCTTGTGTTTATTAGAAAAACCCCAGGTGATTATTCTGGCGTTAGGGACAGTAATTCCCACCTTCCAGAGGAGTCAGCCTTACTCGGTGATTATTCCCATATCAGTGCACGCTACCAAAGATAATCTAATATACTATCTATTCACGTCTCAGGAGTAAACCAGAGAATACTCGCTGATTTGGTGGCAGCACTTCCCTTAACTCATCCCTTTCCCTTAAACTTACTCCTACTCCGTCCCATTAAATTCTCCCCCATTTCCAGTACTTTCCGCTCGAGAAGTGTTCATACTATAATCACATAGTGACAGTCAATAAGACTAGGTTTTTCATTCTCAATTCAGTTGTAATCAAATGAAAAATCATAATCAATTAATATCATTTCAATACAAGGTCCCAGGTATAAACTTCTCCATAGGAGTTTCTGGCAACACATTATTGGTAGTATAACAAGTTGTTTTACTTATCCAGTTTGCTATATACCAAATAATGTAGTTTTTTCAAGGATTTTAGCTAGTTACTAAGTGAGAGTTGTTTTTTTCTACAAATGAGTACATTCCTATATATCTTGGAGTTAAATAGCCTTTCGATATTTTGCCACCAACTAAATTTTACAAAATTAATACCTAAAAAATGTATTTTTTTTCATGAAATTTAGTATAATTTTAATGCTAAAAACAACGTTATTTCAAGTGTTTTGAATGTATTTTTTTAGTGCTAAAAATGTCGAATATTAACATTATTTAGCCCTTTTTGTCGATAGGAACTTCAAAATATGGTATTTATATTTATTTTCCGATAGAACATGCCATTTTAAACTATTGTAAAGCGTTTTGCATAGTTTTCTTGTAAATTGTAGTTTTATTGTATATATACAATAGTTTTACTTATCATATTGCTATATATCCATAAAATGTAGTGTTTTTCATGATTTTAGGCTAGTTTCAATAAGATGTTTTTTTTTGAAAAATTGATGTATATTCCTTTATATCTGTACGTAAATAGCTTTCGATATTTCCACAACTACTTTACAAAAATTAATCACTAAATTATCTATTTTTTATCATGAAATTTTTAGGGTATCAATTTTAATCCTAAAACAACGTTTTTTAAAAGTGTTTTAATGTATTTTTGAAGTCTAAAAAATGTCGAAATTTGAAACTATTTAGCTCTTTTTTTTGAATAGAGGAATTCCAAATATGGTAATTATGTTGTTTTCGATACAACATGCTATTTTAAACTACTGTAATCTTATAAAAGATTTTAAGGCTTTGATTGGTGATAGATATTGTGATAGAAGTTATATTATCAGTTGTTTTTAGCATAGTTGTTTCTGTAATTGTAGTGTTTATATCATAAATAAAGAATTTACCTTTTTATATGCTCTAATACCCTCAAAATGTGTTCTTTTCAATGATTTTAAGAGCTATTTATCGCTGAATATTAAAATGTTTTATACCTACAAATTTGAGCAACCAAATCCTCTTTTTAGAATCAATTTGCGCACCTATAAGTAGCCTACATTCCATAAGCTAATAAATAGAGGTGTACGAGGCTATGTATTGTCATATCGGTGTATTGCCAGCGTTTTTGCATAGTTTCTTGTAAACTGTAGTATTATTGGATATATACAATAGTTTTACTTATCATATGCTGTTATAACCCATAACAGTTATGTTTTTCAATGATTTAGCTAGTTATCAGGAAGAGTTTCTTTTTTTCAACAATTGAAGTATATATTCCTTTATATCTGTAGGTAAAAAAGCTTTCGAGTTTGTCCACAACTACATTTACAAATGAATACCTAAAATATGTATTTATCATGAAATCTAGGTATCATTTTAATCCTAAAACAACGTTTTTCAGTGTTTTTAATGTATTTTTGAAGTGCTAACAAAATGGTCGAAAATTGGCTTATTTAGCCCTTTTTTTAATAGAGATATTCAAATATGGTATTATAGTTGTTTTCGATAGAACAATGCTATGGGTTAATATGACTGTAACTTATAAAGAGTTTGAGCCTATATACTGTGATAGAAATTGTATATTAACAAGTGTTTTTTTCATAGTTTCTGTACATTGTAGTTTTATATCATAAATAAAAGGACATTTACTAATGATAATTCCTTTATACCCTCAACTGTGTTCTTTTCAATGATTTAAGCTATTATCGCAGAATATAGTCTTTTTACTTACGATATTCAAGCACCCAATCCTCTTTTTAGATATTTGGCACCTAAAAGTAGCCTTCGTTACATGATGCTAATAAATATAAGTTTAAGAGGTTTTTTTCTTGTCAATACGGTATATTGCAAGTGTTTTTCATAGTTTCTTGTAACTGTAGTGTTATTGTATATAGTAAAAGTAGTTTTACTTACATATTGCTATAAAACCCCTAATTGTAGTGTTTTCAATGATTTTTAGATAGTTATCAGTAAAGAGTTAATTTTTTTCTACAAATTGAAGTACATTCCTATATATCTGTAAGTTTAAATAGCTTTCGATATTTGCTAAAAACTAATTTTATTACAAAATTAATACCTAAAAAAAATATGTATTTATTCATGAAATTTAGGTATCAATTTTAATCCTAAAAACACGTTATTTCAAGTGTTTTAATGTAATTTTCGAAGTGCTAAAACTGTTCGATAATTGACATTATTTAGGCCCTTTTTTCGATTTAGAAAATTCACAATATGGTCTTATAGTTATTTTTTCGATAGATCTTGCCATTTTCCAACTATTGTAAGCGTTTTTGCATAGTTTCTTGTAGAATTGTAGTGTTAGTGTAAATATTATACAATAGTTTTACTTTCATATTGCTATATCCAATAAAATGTAGTGTTTTCAATGATTTTAGCTAGTTATCAGTGAAGAGGTTTTTTTTCAAAAATTGATGTATATTCCTTTATATCTGTACGTAAATAGCTTTCGATATTTCCCACTACATTTTACAAATTAATACCTAAATTTATCTATTTATCATAAATTTAGGTATCAATTTTTAATCCTAAAAACAACGTTTTTTCAAGTGGTTTTTAAATGTGTTTATGAAGTGCTTAAAAAATGTCGAAATTGAAATTTATTTAGCTCGTTTTTTGATAAAAGAGGAATTCAAATATGGTATTATATTTGTTTTCGATAACATGCCTATTTAAACTTCCATGAAGCTATAAAAGATTTTGAGGCTTGATTGTGAATAGAATATTGTGATTAGAAGTGTAAATATTATAAATGTTTTTCATATTTTCTTGTAAATTGTAGTGTTATATCATAATTTAAAAGAATTACCTTTTTTAATAGTGCTCTATTTCCCCAAAATGTGTTCTTTTCCATGAGTTAAGCTATTTATCGCTGAAATAAACAAATTTAACTCAAATTGAAGCACCAATCCTCTTTTTAGAATAAATTGCACCTATCAGTAGCCTACTTTACCATTAAGCTAATAAATAGAACTGTAGGAGGCTATTTATTTGTCATATAACTGTATATTGCCAGCGTTTTTTCCCTAGTTTCTTGTAACTGTAGTATTATTGGATTATACCAATAGTTTTACTTGATCATATTGCTATAATACCCATAAGATGTGGTGTTTTTCAAATGAGTTTAGCTAGTTATCATGGAGGTTCTTTTTTTTCAACAAATTGAGTATATTCCCTTTATATCTGTAGTAAATAGTAATTGAATTTGCCACAACTACATTTTACAATAACATAACCTAAAAATCTTATTTATCATGAATTTAGGTTCATTTTTTTTAATCTAGAAACACGGTTTTTTCAAGTGTTTTAATGTATTTTTGAAGTGCTAACAAATGTCGAAAATTGGCATTATTTAGCCATTTTTGATAGAGATATTCGAAATATAGTTGTTTTCGATAGAACATGCTATTTTAAAATACTGTAAGCTTATAAAAGAGTTTGAGGCTATATATTGTGATAGAATTGTATATTACAATTGTTTTTCATAGTTTCTTGTAAATTGTAGTGTTATATCATAAATAAAAAGAATTTACATTATAATAATGCTTTATTAAATACAAAATGTTTTCTTTTAAATGAATTAAGCTATTTATCGCAGAAATATAGCTTTTTACCTACAAATTGAAGCAACCAATCCTCTTTTTTTAGAATAATTTGCACCTATAAGTAGCCTACATTACATTTAGCTTATAAATAGAAATGTAAGAGGTTATTTATTGTCATTCAACGGTATATTGCAAGTGTTTTTCATAGTTTCTTGTAAACTGTAGTGTTATTGGATAAATACAAGTAGTTTTACTTATCAAATTGCTATATGCTCATAAAATATAGTGTTTTCAATGATTTTAGTTAGTTATCAGTGAAGAGTGTTTTTTTTCTAAAAATTGAAGTAAATACTTTTATATCTGTAGTTAAATAGCATTCGATATTTGTCAAAACTACATTTTACAAAATTAATACCAAAAAACATGTATTTTTCATGAAATGTTGGTATTAATTTTAATCCTAAAAACAACGTTTTTTCAAGTGTTTTAATGTATTTTTGAAGTGCAAAAAAATGTTGAAAATTGACATTATTTAGCCCTTTTTTTGATAGAGAAATTCAAAATATGGGAATTATAGTTGTTTTCGATAGAACATGCTATTTTAAACTACTGTAAGTTTCATTATTTCTTGTAAACTGTAGTGTTATTGTATATATACAAGTAGTTTTACTTATGATATTGCTATAATCCCATAAAATGTAGTTTTTTCAATGATTTTAGCTAGTTATCAGTGAAGTGTTCTTATTTTCAACAATTGAAGTATTCCTTTATATCTGTAGGGTAAATAGCTTTCGATATTGCCACAACTACATTTTACAAAATTAATACCTAAAATATGTATTTTATCATGAAATTTAGGTTTCAATTTTAATGCCTAAAAACAACGTTTTTTCAAGTGTTTTTAAATGTATTTTTGAAGGCTATAAAATGTCGGAAAATTAACATTATTTAGCCCTTTTTTTTATAGGAGAGAAATTCAAATATGTTATTATAGTTGCTTTCGATAAAACATGCTATTTTAACTACTGTAAAGCTATAAAAGGAGTTGGAGGCTTATACATTTGATAATAGAATTGTATATTACAAGTGTTTTTCATAGTTTTCGTGTAAATGTAGTGGTTTATATCATAATAAAAAGAATTACCTTTATATGCTCTATACCCTCAAAATGTTTCTTTCAATGTTTAAGCTATTTATCGCTGAAAATAGCTTTTACCTAAAATTGAGCAATCAATCCCCTTTTTTAAAAAATTTGCACCTATAAGTAGCCTACATTACATTAAGCAATAAATAGAAGTGTAAGAGGTTATTTTGTCAATAAAAGGTATTTTGTCGCGTTTTTCATAGTTTCTTTTTAACTGTATTTTTGGATATATACAAATAGTTTTTTCTTATCATATGCTATAACCCCATAAAAGTAGTGTTTTTAATGATTATAGCTAGTTTTCAGTGAAGAGTTTTTTTTTCTTTTAAAAAATTAAGTACATTTTCCCCTTTATCTGTAGTTAAAAACCCTTTTGTATTTTCCCCAAAATACATTTTTTCAAAATTATACCTAAAAATTGATTTTTCATGAAAATTTGGATCAAAATTTTTTTCCTAAAAACAAACGTTATTTCAATGTTTTAATGATTTTTTTAGTGTTAAAAAATGTCAAAATTGACATTTTTTTGCCCTTTTTTGATAGAGAAATTCAAATATGGTATTATATTTTTTTCGATAGAACATGCTATTTTAAACTACGTAGGGGTTTTTCATAGTTTCTTGTAAATTTTAGTGTTTTGTATATTCAAGTAGTTTTACCTTTTCTTATGCTATTAACCCATAAAAAGTAGTGATTTTAATAATTTTTGCTTGTTACATGAAGATAAACTTTTTTCAACAAATTGAAGTATATTTCTTTATCTGAGGTAATGCTTTCGATATTGCCACAAAAATACATTTTACAAAAATTAAAACCAAAAAAAATGTATTTTTCATGAAAATTTTGGGATCAATTTTTTTCCTAAAAAAAAACGTTTTTTCAAGTGTTTTAATGTATTTTTGAGGCTTTTAAAAATTTGAAAATTTTCTTTTTAGCCCCTTTTTGGGGGGGGTTTGAGAAAATTTAAAATATGGTATTATAGTTTTCTTTCGATAGAACATGCTATTTTTTAAAATACTGTAAGCTTTAAAAGGAGTTTGGGCTATTATTGTGATAGAATTGTAAAATTACAGTGTTTTTCATGTTTCTTGTAAAATTTTAGTGGTTTTTACCTAAATAAAAGGAATTTTCCTTATGATAATGGTGTTTTAACCCCAAAAAATGTTCTTTTCATGATTTTAGTACTTTCGCAGAAAAAATTTGGTTTTTACCTACAAATTGAAGCCACCAATACTTTAACCCAAATATATTTTACAATATTATGAGCTTGAAACATGTATTTTTCATGTAATTTAGGTATTAATTTTAATATTAAAAACAACGTTTTTTCAAGTGTTTAAATGTATTTTTGAATGGCTATAAAATCTCGAAAATTGACATTATTCAGCCCTTTTTGTGATAAAGAAATTCAAAATGTGGTATTATAGTTGTTTTCGTTAGAAAATGCTATTTTAAAATACTGTAAGCTTATAATAGGAGTTTGACACTCTATATTGTGATACAATTGTATATTGCACGTGTTTTTCATAGTTTCTTGTATATTGTAGTGTTATATAATAAATAGAAGGAATTTTACCTATGATAATGCTTTATACCCTCAAAATGTGTTTTTTTCAATGATTTTAGCTAGTTATCGGTGATATATAACTGTTTTCCTACAAATTGAAATATACAATCCTTTTTTTAGAATAATTTGCGTCTATAAACTGCTTACATTACATTAAGCTAATAAATAGAAGAGTATGAGGTTATTTATTGTTATATAACGGTATATTGCAAGGGTTTTTCATAGTTTCTTGTAAACTGTAGCGTAATTGTATATATACAAGTAGTTTTACTTATCATATTGCTATAAACCCATAAAATGTAGTGTTTTCAATGATTTTAGCAAGTTATCAGTGAACAGCTGTTTTTTTCTACAAATTGAAGTATATTTCTTTATTTCTGTTGCTAAATAGCTTTTGATATTTGCTAGAATTATATTTTACAAAATTAATAGCTAAAAATATGTATTTTTCATGAAATTTAGGTATCAATTTTAATCTTAAAAACAATGTTGTGCAAGTATTTAATGTATTTTTTAAATGCTAAAAAATGTCGAAATTTGACATTATTAAGCGCTTTTACGCAACTATACTTTACAATATTATGAGCTAAAATATAAATTTTTCATAAAATTGAGGTATCAATTTTAATCTTAAAAACAACGTTTTTTCAAGTATTTTAAATTATTTTGAAGTGCAAAAAAATGTCGAAATTTGACATTATTCAGCACTTTTACACAAATATATTTTACAATATTATGAGCTTAAAACATGTTTTTTTTATGTAATTTAGGTATTAATTTTAATCTTAAAAACAACGTTTTTTCAAGTGTTTTAAAGTATTTTTGAAATGCTTAAAAATGTCGAAAATTGACATTATTCAGCCCTTTTTTTGATAGAGAAATCCAAATTTTTGTATTATAGTTGTTTTCGTTAGAAAATGCTATTTTAAACTACTGTACGCTTATTATAGGAGTTTGGCACTCTATATTGTGATACAATTGTATATTACACGTGATTTTCATAGTCCCATGTATATTGTAGTTTTATATCATAAATAGAAGGAATTTACCTTACGATAATGCTTTATACCCTCAAAATGTCTTCTTTTCAATAATTTTACCTAGTTATCGGTGATATATAGCTGTTTTCCTACAAATTGAAGTATACAATCCTTTTTTAAGAATAATGTACACCTATAAGTAGCTTACATTACATTATGCTATAAAATAGAAGAGTAGGAGGTTATTTATTGTTATTTAACGGTATATTGCAAGCGTTTTTTATAGTTTCTTGTAAACTGTAGCGTTATTGTATATATACAATAGTTTTTACTTATCATATGCTATAAACCTATAAAATGAAGAGTTTTCAATGATTTTAGCTAGTTATCAGTGAAGAGCAGTTTTTTTTATACAAATTGAATTATATTCCTTTATATCGGAGCTTTTTGATATTTGCTACAACTATATTTTACAAAATTAATAGCTGAAAATATGTATTTTTATGAAATTTAGGTATCAATTTTAATCTTAAAAACAACGTTTTTTCAAGTATTTTAATGTATTTTTGAAAGGCTAAAAAATGTCAAAATTTGACATTTTTCTGCACTTTTAAACAAATATATTTTACAATATTATGAGCTTAAAATATGTATTTTTTATGAAATTTAAGTATAAATTTTTAATCTTTAAAACTACGTTTTTTCAAGTGCTTTAATGTATTTATGAAAGGCAATTTTTTTTCGAAAATTAACATTATTCAGCCCTTTTTTTGATAGAGAAATTCAAAATGTCGTATTATAGTTGTTTGCGTTAGAAAATTCTATTTTAAACTACTGTAAGCTTATAAAAGGAGTTTGACACTCTGTATTGGATACATTTGTATATTACACGTGTTTTTCATAGTTTCTTGTATATTGTAGTGTTATATAATATATAGAAAGAATTTAACTTATGATAATGCTTTATACCCTCAAAATGTGTTCTTTTTAATGATTTTAGCTAGTTATCGGTGATATATAGCTGTTTTTCTACAAATTGAAGTATACAATCCTTTTTTTAGAATAATTTACACCTATAAATAGCTTACATTACATTAAGCTATAAAATAGAAGAGTAAGAGGTTATTTATTGTTATATAACGATATATTGCAAAGCGTTTTTCATAGTTTCTTGTAAACTGTAGCTTTATTGTATATATACAAGTAGTTTTTACTTATCATATTGCTATAAACCATAAAATGTAGTGTTTTCAATGATTTTAGCTAGTTATCAGTGAAGAGCTGTTTTTTTTCTACAAATTGAAGTATATTCCTTTATATCGGTAGCTAAATAGCTTTTTGATATTTGCTACAACTATATTTTACAAAATTGATAGCTAAAAATATGTATCTTTTATGAAATTTAGGTATTAATTTTAATCTTAAAAACATCGTTTTTTCAAGTATTTAAATGTATTTTTGAAAAGCTAAAAAATGTCGAAATTTGACATTATTCAGCACTTTTACACAACTATATTTTACAATATTATGAGCTAAAAATATGTATTTTTCATGAAATTTAGGGATCAATTTTAATCTTATAACAATGTTTTTGCAAGTATTTTAATGTATTTTTGAAATGCTAAAAAATGTCGAAATTTGAAATTATTAGGCACTCCTACACAACTATATTTTACAATATTATGAGCTTAAAATATGTATTTTTCATGAAATTTAGGTATTCATTTTAATCTTAAAAACAACGTTGTTTCAAGTGTTTTAATGTATTTTTGAAGGGCCAAAAAATGTCGAAAATTGACATTATTCAGCCCTTTTTTTGATACAGAAATTCAAAATGTGGTATTATAGTTGTATTCGTTAGAAAATGTTTATTTTAAACTACTGTAAGCTTATAATAGGATTTTTGGCCCTCTATATTGTGATACACTTGTATATTACACGTGATTTTCATTGTTTCTTGTAAACTGTAGCGTTATTGTATATATATACAAGAAGTTTTATTTATCATATTAACCCATAAAATGTAGTGTTTTCAATGATTTTAGCAAGTTATCAGTGAAAAGCTGTTTTTTTCTACAAATTGAACTGTATTCCTTTATATCGGTAGCTAAATAGCTTTTTGATATTTGCTACAACTATATTTTACAAAATTAATAGCTAAAGATGTATTTTTTATGAAAATTAGGTATCAATTTTAATCTTTAAAAAAACGTCTTTTCAAGTATTTTAATGTATTTTTGAAGGGCTAAAAAAATGTCGAGATTTGACATTATTCAGCACTCTTACACAACTATATTTTACAATATTATGAGCTTAAAATATGTTTTTTCATGAAATTTAGGTATCAATTTTAATCCTAGAAACAACGTTTTTTCTAGTATTTTAATGTATTTCTGAAGGGATAAAAAATGTCGAAATTTGACATCATTCAGCACTCATACACAACTATATTTTACAATATTAAGCTTAATAATAATGCAGCTTAAAATATGTATTCTTCATTATATTTAGGTATTCGTTTTAATCTTAAAAACAACGTTTTTTCAAGTGTTTTAATGTATTTTTTAAGTGCTAAAAAATGTCGAAAATGGACATTATTCAGCCCTTTTTTTAATAGAGAAATTGAAACGTGGTATTATTGTTATTTCGTTAGAAAATGCTATTTTAAACTACTGTAAGCTTAGTAGAGGAGTTTGAGAATCTATATTGTGATACATTTGTATATTACACGTATTTTTCATAGTTTCTTGTATATTGTAGTGTTATATAATAAATAGAAGGGGATTTACTTATGATAATGCTTTATACCCTCAAAATGTGATCTTTTCAATTATTTTAGCTAGTTATCGGTGATATAAAGCTGTTTTCTACAAATTGAAGTATACAATCCTTTTTTTAGAATAATTTACACCTATAAGTAGCTTACATTACATTAAGCTATTAAATAAAAGAGTAAGAGGTTATTTATTGTGATATAACGGTATATTGCAAGTGTTTTTCATAATTTCTTGTAAACTGTAGCGTTATTGTATATATACAATAGTTTTTACTTTATCATATTGCTATAAACCCATAAAATGAAGTGTTTTCAATGATTTTAGGTAGTTATCAGTGAAGAGCTGTTTTTTTCTACGAATTGAAGTATATTCCTTTATATCGGTAGCTAAATAGCTTTTTGATATTTATTACAACTATATTTACAAAATTAATAGCTAAAAATATGTATTTTTTATGAAATTTAGGTATCAATTTTAATCTTAAAAACAACGTTTTTTCAAGTATTTCAATGTATATTTGAAACGCTAAAAAATGTCGATATATGACATTATTCTGCACCTTCACACAACTATATTTTATAATATCATGTGCTTAAAATATGTATTTTTCATGAAATTTAGGTATCAATTTTAATCTTAAAAACTAGGTTTTTTCAAGTGTTTTAATGTATTTTTGAAGGGCAAAAAACTTTCGAAAAATTAACATTATTCAGCCCTTTTTTTGATAGAGAAATTCAAAATGTGGTATTATAGTTGTTTTCGCTAGAAAATGCTCTTTTAAACTAGTGTAAGCTTATTATAGGAGTTTGAGACTCTATATTGTGATACATTTGTATATTACACGTATTTTCATAGTTTCTTGTATATTGTAGTGTTATATAATACATAGAAGGGGATTTACTTATGATAATGCTTTTATACCCTCAAAATGTGTTCTTTTCAATATTTTAGCTAGTTATCGGTGATATAAAGCTGTTTGCCTACAAATTGAAGTATACAATCCTTTTTTTAGAATAATTTGCACCTATAAGTAGCTTGCATTACAATAAGCTAATAAAAAGAAGAGTAAGAGGTCATTTATTGTGATATAACGGTATATTGCAAGCGTTTTTCATAGTTTCTTGTAAACTGTAGCGTTATTGTATATATAAAAGTAGTTTTACTTATCATATTGCAATAAACCCATAAAATGTAGTGTTTTCAATGATTTTAGCAAGTTATCAGTGAAGGATTTTTTTTCCCTTCAAATTGAAGTATATTTCTTTATATCTGTAGCTAAATAGCTTTTGATATTTGCTACAACTATATTTTACAAAATTAATAGCTAAAAATATGTATTTTTTATGAAATTTAGGTATCAATTTTAATCTTAAAAACAACTTTTTTTCAAGTATTTTAATATATTTTTGAAAGGCTAAAAGATGTCAAAATTTGACATTATTCTGCACTTTTACACAACTATATTTTAAAATATCATGAGCTTAAAATATGTATTTTTCATGAAATTTAGGTATCAATTTTAATCTTAAAAACTACGTTTTTTCAAGTGTTTTAATGTATTTTTCAAAAGGCAAAAAAATGTCGAAAATTAACATTATTCAGCCCTTTTTTTGATAGAGAAATTCAAAATGTGGTATTATTGTTGTTTTCTTTAGAATATGCTCTTTTAAACTACTGTAAGCTTATAATAGGAGTTTGAGACTCTATATTGTGATACATTTGTATTTTACACGTGTTTTTCATAGTTTTTTGTATATTGTAGTGTTTTATAGTAAATAGAAGAAATTTAACTTATGATAATGCTTTATACCCTCAAAATGTGTTCTGTTCAATGATTTTAGCTAGTTATCGGTGATATATAGCTGTTTTCCTACAAATTGAAGTATACAATCCTTTTTTTAGAATAATTTGCACATATAAATAGCTTACATGACATTAAGCTAATAAATAGAAGAGTAAGAGGTTATTTATTGTATTATAACGGTATATTGCAAGCGTTTTCATAGTTTCTTGTAAACTGTAGCGTAATTGTATATATACAAGTAGTTTTACTTTTCATATTGCTATAAACCCATAAAATATAGTGTTTTCAATGATTTTAGCAAGTTATCAGTGAAGAGTTGTTTTTTTCTACATATTGAAGTATATTTCTTCATATCTGTAGCTAAATAGCTGTTGATATTTGCTACAACTATATTTTACAAAATTAATAGCTAAAAATATGTATTTTTCATGAAATTTAGGTATCAATATTTATTTTAAAAACAATGTTTTTGCAAGTATTTTAATGTATTTTTGAAAGGCTAAAAAATGTGGAAATTTGACATTATTAAGCACTTTTATACAACTATATTTTACAATATTATGAGGTTAAAACATGTATTTTTAAAGAAATTTTGGTATTCAATTTGATCTTAAAAATAACGTTTTTTTCAAGTGTTTTAATGTATTTTTGAAATGTTTAAAAATGTCGAAATTTGACATTATTCAGCACTTTTACAAATAAATATTTTACAATATTATGAGCTTAAAACCTGTATTTTTCATGAAATAAAAAATTCATTTTAATCTAAAAAATAATGTTTTTTCAAGTGTTTTAATGTATTTTTGAAACGCTAAAAAATGTCGAAAATTGACATTATTCAGCCCTTTTTTTGATAGAGAAATTCAAAATGTGGTATTACAGTTGTTTTCGTTACAAAATGTTATTTTAAACTAACTGTAAGCTTTATAATAGGAGTTGGCACTCTATATTGTGATACAATTGTATATTACACGTGTTTTTCTTAGTCTCATGTAAATTGTAGTGTTATATCATAAATAGAAGGAATCTACGTTACGATAATGCTTTATACCTCAAAATGTGTTCTTTTCAATGGTTTCAGCTAGTTATCGGTGATATGTAGCAGTTTTTCTATAAATTGAAGTATACACTCCTTTTTTTAGAATAATTTGAACCTATAAGTAGCTTACATTACATTAAGCTAATAAATAGAAGAGTAAGAGGTTATTTATTGTGATATAACGGTATAATGCAAGCGTTTTTCATAGTTTCTTGTAAACTGTAGCGTTATTGTATATATGCAAGTAGTTTTACTTATCATATTGCTATAAACCCATAAAATGTACTGTTTTCAATGGTTTTAGCAAGTTATCAGTGAAGAGTTTTTTTTTTCTACAAATTGAAGTATATTTTTTTATATCTGTAGCTAAATAGCTTTTGATATTTGCTAAAAACTATATTTACAAAATTAATAGCTAGAAATATGTGTTTTTCATGATATTTAGGTATCAATTTTAATCTTAAAACAATGTTTTTGCATTTTAATGTATTTTTTAAATGCTAAAAAATGTCGAAATTTGACTTTATTAAGCACTTTTAGATAACTATTTTTTATAGTATTATCAGCTAAAAATATGTATTTTTCATAAAATTTAGGTATCAATTTTAATCTTAAAACACAACGTTTTTTCAAGTAATTTAATGTATTTTCGAAGTTTTAAAAAATGTCGAAATTTGACATTATTCAGCACTTTTACACAACTATACTTTACAATATTATTAGCTTAAAACATGTATTTTTCATGAAATTTAGGTATTAATTTTAATCTTAAAAACAACGTTTTTTCTGGAGTTTTAATGTATTTTTGAAGGGCTAAAAAATGAAAAAAAATTGACATTATTCTGCACTTTTACACAACTATATTTTACAATATTATGAGCTTAAAATATGTATTTATCATGCAATTTAGGTATGAATTTTAATCTTAAAAACTATGTTTTTCAAGTGTTTTAATGTATTTTTGAAGGGCAAAAAAACTGTCGAAAATTAACATTTTTCAGCCCTTTTTTTGAAAAGAGAAATTCAAAATGTGGTATTTAACAAACTTGTTTTCGTTAGAAAATGCTATTTTAAACTACTGTAAGTTTATAATAGGAGTTTGAGACTCTATATTGAGGTACATTTGTATATTACACGTGTTTTTCATAGTTTCTTGTAAATTGTAGTGTTATATCATAAATAGAAGGAATTTAACTTATGATAATGCTTTATACCCTCAAAATGTGTTCTTTTCAATGATTTTAGCTAGTTATCGGTGATATATAGCTGTTTTCCTACAAATTGAAGTATACAATCCTTTTTTTAGAATAATTTGCACCTATAAGTAGCTTACATTACATTAAGCTAATTAATAGAAGAGTAAGAGGTTATTTATTGTGATATAACAATATCGGTATATTGCAAGCGTTTTTCATAGTTTTTTTGTAAACTGTAGTGTTATTGTATATATACAAGTAGTTTTACTTATCATATTGCTATAAACCCATAAAATGTAGTGTTTTCAATGATTTTAGCAAGTTATCAGTGAAGAGTTGTTTTTTTTCTACATATTTAAGTATATTTCTTTATATCTGTAACTAAATAGCTTTTTATATTTGCTACAACTATATCTTACAAAATTAATAGCTAAAAATTTGTATTTTTCATATGATATAGGTATCAATTTTAATCCTAAAAACAACATTTTTTCAAGTATTTTAATGTATTTTTGTAGGGCTAAAAAATGTCGAAATTTGACATTATGCAGCACTTTTACAAAACTATATTTAACAATATTATGAGCTTAAAACATGTATTTTTCAAGAAATTTAGGTATTCCTTTTAATCGTAAAAAACAACGTTTTTCAAGTGTTTTAATGTATTTTTGAAATGCTTAAAAATGTCGAAAATTGACATTATTTGGCCCTTTTTTGATAGAGAAATTAAAAATGTGGTATTATAGTTGTTTTCGTTAGAAAATGTTTATTTAAACTACTGTAGGCTTATAATAGGAGTATGGCACTCTATATTGTGATACATTGTATATTACACGTGTTTTTCATAGTCTCATGTAAATTGTAGTGTTATAATCATAAATAGAAGGATTTACCTTACATAATGCTTTATACCCTCAAAATGCGTTCTTTTCAATTATTTTAGCTAGTTACTGTGCTATATAGCTTTTTTTTCTACAAATTGACTTTATACAATCCTTTTTTATAATAATTTACACCTATAAGTAGCTTACATTACATTAGCTAATAATAGAAGAGTAAAAAGGTTATTTATTGTGATATAACGGTATATTGCTAGCGTTTTTTTCATAGTTTCTTGTAAACTGTAGCGTTATTTGTATATATACAAGTAGTTTTACTTACATATTGCTATAACCCATAAAATGTAGTGTTTTCAATGATTTTAGCACGTTATCAGTGAATAGTTGTTTTTTCTACAAATTGAAGTATATCTCTTATATCTGTAGCTAAATAGCTTTTGATATTTGCTACAACTATATTTTACAAAATTTAATAGCTAAAAATATGTATTTTCATTAAATTTAGGTATCAATTTTAATCATAAAATTAATATATTTGAAAATTTATTTAATGAAATTTTGAAAGGCTAAAAAATGTCGAAATTTGACATTATTAAGCACTTTTACACAACTATATTTTACAATATTTTGAGCTACAAATATGTATTTTTCATATAGATAAGATAAGATTTTATCCTATCTAGAAACTTTGCAAGTACCAACTACAAGGTTATTGACTATAAAAAGCGCTGCCACGCAGCAGAACTAGGCGGACCGAACCGCTGACCGAATGCACAGGGACGCTGCACATTGGGAACTCACGTCTCTACCAACCTTGCCACCCTGACGGGCTATTTTCATAAAATTTAGGTATCAATTTAATCTTAAAAACAACGTTTTTTCAAGTATTTTAATGTATTTTTGAAGGGGTTAAAAATGTCGAAATTTGACATTACTCAGCACTTTTACAAAACAAATAAAAAATATTATGAGGGGTTTAAAACAGTATTTTTCATGAAATTTAGGTATTCATTTTTTAAACTTTAAAAAAACGTTTTTTTCAAAAGTTTTAATGTATTTTTTAAATGCTTGAAAATGTCGAAATTTGACATTATTCAGCCCTTTTTTGATAGAGAAATTCAAAATGTTGTATTATAGTTGTTCTCGTTAGAAAATGCTATTTTAAAACTACTGTAAGCTTATAATAGGAGTTTGGCACTCTATATTGTGATACAATTGTATATTAAACGTGTTTTTCATATGTTCTTGTAAATTGTAGTGTTATATCATAAATAGAAGGACTTTACCTTACGATAATGCTTTATACCCTCAAAATGTGTTCTTTTTCATGATTTTTAGCTAGTTTATTGGGGATATATAGCTGTTTTCCTAGAAATTTAAGTATAAAATCCTTTTTTTTAAATAATTTGCACCTATAAGTAGCTTACATTACATTTAGCTATAAAATAGAAGAGTAATAGGTTATTTATTGTTAATAACGGTATATTGCAAGCGTTTTTTCATAGTTTCTTGTAAACTGTAGCGTTATTATATATATACAAGTAGTTTTACTTATCATATTGCTATAAACCCATAAATGTAGTGTTTTCAATGATTTTAGCAAGTATCAGCGAAGAGTTTTTTTTTTCTACAAATTGAAGTATATTTCTTTATATCTGTAGCTAAATAGCTTTTGATATTTTTCTACAACTATATTTTACGAAATTAATAGCTAAAAATATGTATTTTTCATGAAATTTAGGTATCAATTTTAATCTTAAAAACAATGTTTTTTCAAGTTTTTTAATGTATTTTTGAAACGCTAAAAAATGTCGAAAATTGACATTATTTGGCCCTTTTTTTGATAGAGAAATTAAAATGTTGGTATTATAGTTGTTTTCGTTAGAAAATGTTTTTTTAAACTACTGTAGGCTTATAATAGGAGTATGGCACTCCTATATTGTGATACATTGTATATTACACGTGTTTTTTCATAGTCTCATGTAAATTGTAGTGTTATATCATAAATAGAAGGAATTTTACCTTACGATAATGCTTTATACCTCAAAATGCGTTCTTTTCAATTATTTTAGCTAGTTATCTGTGCTATATAGCTGTTTTTCTACAAATTGACGTATACAATCCTTTTTTTAATAATTTACACTATAAGTAGTTACATTACATTAAGCTAATACATAGAAGAGTAAGAGGTTATTTATTGTGATATAACGGTATATTGCTAGCGTTTTTCATAGTTTCTTGTAAACTGTAGCGTTATTGTATATATACAAGTAGTTTTACTTATCATATTGCTATAAACCCATAAAATGTAGTGTTTTCAATGATTTTAGCACGTTATCAGTGAATAGTTGTTTTTTCTACAAATTGTAGTATATATCTTTATATCTGTAGCTAAATAGCTTTGATATTTGCTACAACTATATTTTGCAAAATTAATAGCTAAAAATATGTATTTTTCATTAAATTTAGGTATCAATTTTAATCATAAAAATAATATTTTTGCAAGTATTTTAATGTAATTTTGAAAGGCTAAAAAATGTCGAAATTTGACATTATTAAGCACTTTTACACAACTATATTTTACAATATTTTGAGCTACAAATATGTATTTTTCATATAGATAAGATAAGATTTTCATCCTATCTAGAAACTTTGCAAGTACCAACTACAAGGTTTATGACTATACAAAGCGCTGCCACGTCAGCATGAACTAGGCGGACTCGAACCGCTGACCGAATGCACAGGGACGCTGCACATTGGGAACTCACGTCTCTACCAACCTTGCCACCCTGACTTGCTATTTTTCATAAAATTTAGGGATCAATTTTAATCTTAAAAACAACGTTTTTTCAAGTATTTTAATGTATTTTTGAAGGGCTTAAAAATGTCGAAATTTGACATTATCAGCACTTTTACAAAACAAAATAAATATTATGAGGTTAAAACATGTATTTTTCATGAAATTTAGGTATTCATTTTAATCTTAAAACAACGTTTTTTCAAATGTTTTAATGTATTTTTTAAATGCTTGAAAATGTCGAAATTTGACATTATTCAGCCTTTTTTTGATAGAGAAATTCAAAATGTTGTATTATAGTTGTTCTCGTTAGAAAATGCTATTTTTAAACTACTGTAAGCTTATAATAGGAGTTTGGCACTCTATATTGTGATGCAATTGTATATTAAACGTGTTTTTCATAGTGTCTTGTAAATTGTAGTGTTATATCATAAATAGAAGGACTTTACCTTACGATAATGCTTTAGACCCTCAAAATGTGTTCTTTTCAATGATTTTAGCTAGTTATTGGTGATATATAGCTGTTTTCCTAGAAATTGATGTATAAAATCCTTTTTTTTTAAATAATTTGCACCTATAAGTAGCTTACATTACATTTAGCTATAAAATAGAGAGTAATAGGTTATTTATTGTTATATAACGGTATATTGCAAGCGTTTTTCAAAAGTTTCTTGTAAACTGTAGCGTTATTATATATATACAAATAGTTTTACTTATCATATTGCTATAACCCATAAAATGTAGTGTTTTCAATGATTTTAGCAAGTTATCAGTGAAGAGTTGTTTTTTTCTACAAATTGAAGTATATTTCTTTATATCTGTAGCTAAAGAGCTTTTGATATCTGCTACAACTATATTTTACGAAATTAATAGCTAAAAATATGTATTTTTCATGAAATTTAGGGATCAATTTTAATCTTAAAAACAATGTTTTTGCAAGTATTTTAATGTAATCTTGAAATGCTAAAAAATGTCGAAATTTGACAGTATTAAGCACTCTTACACAACTAAATTTTACAATATTATGAGCTAAAAATATGTATTTTTTCATAAAATTTAGGTATCAATTTTAATCTTAAAAACAACGTTTTTTCAAGTATTTAAAGTATTTCTGAAGGGCTAAAAAATCTCGAAATAAGACATTATTCACCAATACTACACAGCTATACTTTACAATATTATGAGCTTAAACATGTATTTTTCATGTAATTTAGGTATTAATTTTAATCTTACAAACAACGTTTTTTCAAGTGTTTTTATGTATTTTGAAAGGCTAAAAAATGTCGAAAATTGACATTATTCAGCCCTTTTTATGATAGAGAAATTCATAATATGGTGTTATAGTTGTTTTCGATAGAACATGTTTATTTTAAACTACTGTTAACTTATAAAAGGAGTTTGATGCTATATATTGTGATAGAATTGTATATTTCAAGTGTTTTTCATAGTTTCTTGTAAATTGTAGTGTTATATCATAAATAAAAGGAATTTTTCTTATGATAATGCTTTATACCCTCAAAATGTGTTCTTTTCAATGATTTCAGCTATTTATCGCAGAAATATAGCTTTTTTACCAAATTGAAGCAACCAATCCTCTTTTTAGAATAATTTGCACCTATAAGTAGCCTACATTACATTAAGCTAATAAATAGAAGTGTAAGAGGGTATTTATTGTCATATAACAGTATATTGCATGTGGTTTTCATAGTTTCTTGTAAACTGTAGTGTTATTGTATATGTACAAGTAGTTTTACTTATCATATTGCTATATACCCATAATATGTTGTGTTTTCAATGATATTAGCTAGTTACAGTGAAGAGTTGTTTTTTTCTACAAATTTAAGTACATTCCTATATATCTGTAGTTAAATAGCTTTCGATATTTGCCACAACTACATTTTACAAAATCAATACCTAAAATATGTATTTTTCATGAAATGTAGGTATCAATTCTAATCCTAAAAACAACGTTTTTTCAAGTGTTTTAATGCATTTTTTAAGTGCGAAAAATGTCGAAAATTGACATTATTTAGCCTTTTTTTGATAGAGAAATTCATAATATGGTATTATAGGAGTTTTCGATTGAAATGCTATTTTAAAATACTATAAGCGTTTTTCATAGTTTCTTGTAAACTGGAATGTTATTGTATATTACAAGTAGTTTTACTTATCATATTGCTATATACCCATAAAATGTAGTGTTTTCAATGATTTTAGCTAGTTTTCAGTGAGATTTCTTTTTTTCAATCTATTGAAGTAATTCCTTTTTATCTGTAGGTAAATAGCTTGCGATATTTGCCACAACTACATTTTACAAAATTAAAACATTTATCATGAAATTTAGGGATCAATTTTAGTCCTAAAAACAACGTTTTTTCAAGTGTTTTAATGTATTTTTGAAGTGCTAAAAATGCCGAAAATTGACATTCTTTAGCCCTTTTTTTGAGAGAAATTCAAAATATGGTATTATAGTTGTTTTTCGATACAACATGCTATTTAAACTACTATAAGCTTATAAGAGGAGTTTGAGGCTAAATATTGTGATATAATTGTATATCAAAAGTGTTTTTCATAGTTTCTTGTAAATTGTAGTGTTATATCATAAAAAAAGGAATTTACCTTTTGATAATGCTTTATACCCTCAAAATGTGTTCTTTCAATGATTTAAGTTATTTATTGCAGAAAAAATGCTTTTTACTACAAACTGAAGCCACCAATCCTCTTTTTAGAATAATTTGCACCACCTATAAGTAGCCTACATTACATTAAGCTAATAAATAGAAGTGTAACAGGTTATTTATTGTCATATAACGGTATATTGCAAGGGTTTTTCATAGTTTCTTGTATACTGTAGTGTTATTGTATATATATAAGCAGTTTTACTTATCATATTTCTATATACTCATAAAATGTACTGTTTTCAATGATTTTAGCTAGTTTATCATGAAGAGTTGTTTTTTTTCTACAAATTGAAGTACATTCCTATATATCTGTAGTTAAATAGCTTTCGATATTTGCCACAACTACATTTTTCAAAACGAATACCTAAAAATATGTATCTTTCATGAAATTAGGTATCAATTTTAATCCTAAAAACAACGTTATTGCAAGTATTTTAATGTATTTTTGAAGTGAAAAAAAAATGTCGAAAATAGACATTATTTAGCCCTCTTTTCTTATAGAAAAATGCAAAATATGGTATTATAATTGTTTTCGATAGAACATGCTATTTTAAATTATTGTAAGCGTTTTTCATAGATTCTTGTAAACTGTTGTGTATTGTATATATACAAATAGTTTTACTTATCATATTGCTATATATCCATAAAATGTAGTGTTTTCAATGATTTTAGCTAGTTATCAGTGAAGAATTCTTTTTTTCAACAAATTGAAGTATATTCCTTTATATATGTAGGTAAATAGATTTCGATATTTGCCACAACTTCTTTTACAAAATTTAAAACCTAAAAATATGTATTTTTCATGAAATTTAGGTATCAATTTTAATCCTAAAAAACTATTTTATTTAAAGTGTTTTAATGTATTTTTAAAGTGCAAAAAAATGTCGAAAATAGACATTATTTAGCCCTTTTTTTTTATAGAGAAATTCAAAATATGGTATTATAATTGTTTTCGATAGAACATGCTATTTTTAAACTATTGTAAGCGTTTTTCATAGATTCTTGTAAACTGTAGTGTTATTTTATATATACAAATAGTTTTACCTATCATATTGCTATATACCCATAACATGTAGTGTTTTTCAATGATTTTAGCTAATTATCATTGAAGAATTTTTTTTTTCAACAAATTGAAGTATATCCTTTATATCTGTAGGTAAATAGATTTCGATATTTGCCAAAACTTCATTTTACAAAATTAATACCTAAAAATATGGATTTATCATGAAATTTAGGTATCAATTTTAATCCTAAAAACAACGTTTTTTTTACGTGTTTAATGTATTTTTGAAGTGCTACAAAATGTCGAAAATTGACATTATTTAAACCCTTTTTTTGATAGAGAAATTCAAAATATGGTATTATAGTTGTTTTCGATAGAACATGCTATTTTAAACTATTGTAAGCTTATAAAAGGTGTTTGAGGCTATATATTGTGATAGAATTGTTTTTACAAGTGTTTTTCATAGTTTTTTGTAAATTGTAGTGTTATATCATAAATAAAGGAATCTACCTTATGATAATGCTTTATACCCTTAAAATGTGGTCTTTTCAATGATTTAAGCTATTTTTTGCAGAAATATAGCTTTTTACCTACAAATTGAAGCAACCAATCCTCTTTTTAGAATAATTTGCACCTATAGTAGCCTATATTACATTAAGCTAATAAATAAAAGTGTAAGAGGTTATTTATTGTCATATAACGGTATATTGCAAGTGTTTTTCATAGTTTCTTGTAAACTATTGTAGTGTTATTGTATATATACAAATAGTTTTACTTATCATATTGCTAATACCCATAAAATGTACTGTTTTCAATGATTTTAGCTAGTTATCAGGGAAGAGTTTTTTTTTTCTCCACAAATTGAAGTACATTCCTATATATCTGTAGGGAAATAAATTTCGATATTTGCCAAAACTTCATTTTACAAAATTAATACCTAAAATTATGTATTTATCATGAAATTTCGGTATCAATTTTAATCCTAAAAACAACGTTTTTTCACGTGTTTTAATGTATTTTTGAAGTGCTACAAAATGTCGAAAATTGACATTATTTAAACCATTTTTTTGATAGAGAAATTCAAAATATGGTATTATAGTTGTTTTCGATAGAACATGCTATTTTAAATTACTGTAAGCTTATAAAAGAAGTTTGAAGCTATATATTGTGATAGAATTGTATATTTCAAGAGTTTTTCATAGTTTCGTGTAAATTGTAGTGTTATATCATAAATAAAGGATTTTAACCTTATGATAATGCTTTATACCCTACAAATGTGTTCTTTTCAATGATTTCAGCTATTTATCGCAGAAATATAGCTTTCTCCTACAAATTGAAGCCACCAATCCTCTTTTTTAGAATAATTTGCACCTATAAGTAGCCTACATTACATAAAGCTAATAAATAGAAGTGTTAGAGGTTATTTATTGTCATATAACGGTATATTGCAAGTGTTTTTCATACTTTCTTGTAAATTGTAGTGTTAATGTATATATAAAAGTAGTTTTACTTATCATATTGCTATATACCCATAATATGTAGTGTTTTCAATGATTTTAGCTAGTTATCAGTGCAGAGTTGTGATTTTCTACAAATTTAAGTACATTTCTATATATGTGTAGTTAAATAGCTTTCGATATTTGCCACAACTATATTTTTCAAAATTAATACCTAAAAATATGTATTTTTCATGAAATTTAGGTATCAATTTTAATCCTAAAAACAACGTTATTTCAGGTATTTTAATGTACTTTTGAAGTGCAAAAAAATGTCGAAAAAAGACATTATTTAGCCCTTTTTTTTTATAGAGAAATTCATAATATGGTATTATAGGAGTTTTCGATAGAAAATGCTATTTTAAACCACTGTAAGCGTTTTTCATAGATTCTTGTAAACTGTAGTGTTATTGTATATATACAAATAGTTTTACTTATCATATTGCTATATATCCATACAATGTAGTGTTTTCAATGATTTTAGCTAGTTATCAGTGATGAATTCTTTTTTTCAACAAATTGAAGTATATTCCTTAATATCTGTAGGTAAATAGATTTCGATATTTGCCACAACTTCATTTTACAAAATTAATACCTAAAAATATGTATTTATCATGAAATTTAGGTATCAATTTTAATCCTAGAAACAAAGTTTTTTCAAGTGTTTTAATGTATTTTTGAAATGCTAAAAAATGTCGAAATTGACATTATTAAAACACTTTTTTTGATAGAGAAATTCACAATATGGTATTATAGTTGTTTGCGATAGAACATGCTATTTTAAAACTATTGTAACCTTATAAAAGGTGTTTAAGGCTATATATTGTGATATAATTGTATATTACAAGTGTTTTTCATAGTTTCTTGTAAATTGTAGTGTTATATCATAAATAAAAGGAATTTACATTATGATAATGCTTTATACCCTCAAGATGTGTTCTTTTCAATGATTTAAGCTATTTTTTTCAGAAATATAGCTTTTACCTACAAATTGAAGCAACCAATCTTCTTTTTAGAATAATTTGCACCTATAAGTAGCCTACATTACATTAAGCTAATAAATAGAATTGTAAGAGGTTATTTATTTTCAAATAACGGTATATTGCGAGTGTTTTTCATAGTTTCTTGTAAACTGTAGTGTTATTGTATTATATACAAGTAGTTTTACTTATCATATTGCTATATACCCATAAAATGTACTGTTTTCAATGATTTTAGCTAGTTATCAGTGAAGAGTTTTTTTTCTTCTACAAATTGAAGTACATTCCTATATATCTGTATTTAAATAGATTTCGATATTTGCCTCAACTATATTTTACAAAATTAATACCTAAAAATATATATTTATCATGAAATTTCGGTATCAATTTTAATCCTAAAAACAACGTTTTTTCAAGAGCTTTAATGTATTTTTGAAGTGCTCATAAATGTCGAAAATTGACATTATTTAGCCCTTTTTTTGATAGAGAAATTCAAAATATGGAATTATAGTTGTTTTCGATAGAACATGCTATTTTAAACTACTGTAAGCTTAAAAAAGAAGTTTGAAGCTATATATTGTGATAGAATTGTATATTTCAAGAGTTTTTCATAGTTTCTTGTAAATTGTAGTGTTATATCATAAATAAAAGGAATTTACCTTATGATAATGCTTTATGCCCTAAAAATGTGTTCTTTTCAATGATTTCAGCTATTTATCGCAGAAATATAGCTTTTTACCTACAAATTGAGGAAACCAATCCTCTTTTTAGAATAATTTGCACCTATAAGTAGCCTAAATTACATAAAGCTAATAAATAGAAGTGTTTGAGGTTATTTATTGTCATATAACGGTATATTGCAGGTGTTTTTCATACTTTCTTGTAAACTGTAGTGTTAATGTATATATACAAGTAGTTTTATTTATCATATTGCTATATACCCATAATATGTAGTGTTTTCAATGATTTTAGCTAGTTATCAGTGCAGAGTTTTTTTTTTCTACAAATTTAAGTACATTCCTATATATGTGTAGTTATATAGCTTTCGATATTTGCCACAACTATATTTTACAAAACTAATACCTAAAAATATGTATTTTTCATGAAATGTAGGTATCAATTTTAATCCTAAAAACAACGTTATTTCAGGTGTTTTAATGTATTTTTGAAGTGCGAAATTTTTTCGAAAATAGACACTATTTAGCCCTTTTTTTTATAGAGAAATTCATAATATGGTATTATAGGAGTTTTCGATAGAAAATGCTATTTTAAACTAAAGCGTTTTTCATAGTTTCTTGTAAACTGGAATGTTATTGTATATATACAAGTAGTTTTACTTATCATATTGCTATATACCCATAAAATGTAGTGTTTTCAATGATTTTTGCTAGTTCTCAGTGGAGAGTTCCTTTGTTCAACAAATTGAAGTAATTCCTTTATATCTGTAGGTAAATAGCTTTCGATATTTGCCACAACTACATTTTACAAAATTAATACCTAAAAATATGTATTTATCATGATATTTAGATATCAATTTTAATCCTAAAAACAACGTTTTTTCAAGTGTTTTAATGTATTGTTGAAGTGCTAAAAAATGTCGAAAATTGACATTATTTAGCCCTTTTTTTGAGAGAAATTCAAAATATGGTATTATAGTTGTTTTCGATAGAACATGATATTTTAAACTACTATAAGCTTATAAGAGGAGTTTGAGGCTATATATTGTGATATAATTGTATATCATGAGTTTTTTTCAAAGTTTCTTGTAAATTGTAGTGTTATATCATAATGAAAAGGAATTTACCTTTTGATAATGATTTATACACTCAAAATGTGTTCTTTTCAATGATTTAAATTATTTATCGCAGAAAAAATGCTTTTTACCTACAAATTGAAGCCACCAATCCTCTTTTTAGAATAATTTGCACCACCTATAAATAGCCTACATTACATTAAGCTAATAAATAGAAGTGTAAGAGGTTATTTATTGTCATATAACGGTATATTGCAATTGTTTTTCATAGTTTCTTGTATACTGTAGTGTTATTGTATATATATAAGTAGTTTTACTTATCATATTTCTATATACCCATAAAATGTAGTGTTTTCAATGATTTTAGCTAGTTATCAGTGAAGAGGTTTTTTTTCTACAAAATTTAAGTACATTCCTATATATATGCAGTTAAATAGCTTTCGATATTTGCTCAACAGATTCGTTTACAATTTTACTCAATATTATTTTTATTA
>JACEEZ010004442.1:0-18058 GCA_016584305.1 Chionoecetes opilio | reverse complement strand
TATACGAAAGGCCTACTAAAGAGGATGATGCACATCACTTGGTTCTCTAACTATGTCTGAATGGAGTGATATATCATCAATCTCAGGAGCATACACGGGGGCGCGTCGCCTCGCCCACCCTACGACGCTACTAACGGGGGTCACCACGCGCGAGTTCCCATGCAGGCTACTTTCCCATACCAAGCAGCTCTCGACAAGAAACATCAACTTGCCCCAGCCACGAGGCCCGTGGGCGCCCCCTTGGCTCCTCCACACCGGATTGTCTCTTACAGATACAACCCGATGGGAAGGATCGGTTTCAGGGTAGCGTCCCCACTGCCCATATAGCCGAAGTTGCGTGACGGACTATGCAGGTAATAGGCCTCGATTCAGTCTCCGGTGCAATCGCTGATTGACACGTAATCATCCCAGCGATACCCCATGATTCTGCGATGACACTTATTACCAAAGGCATTGATTCGTCTCTTCAAGTCACTATTTAGTGTCCATGCCTCACAACCATAGAGTAAGGCAGGGATCACAGGCGACTTGCAGATCCGGATCTTTGTCCTCCTGCACAGGTACCGACAACGCCAAATACTCCCGCTGAGCGAGTCCATAACACCGTGGGCTATGCCAATCCGCCGTAAGACTTCTTGACGTGACCCGCCGTCATTATGGACTGCGCTACCAAGGTATGTAAAAACTTTCCAAGATCTCAATGTCCTCGCCACACGCATGAACAGACTGTACTGCTTCATCTAGTAAGTCTCCAAACACCTGGCCCTTTGGTCTTAAGCCAGGAGACCTCAAGTCTCCTATACATATCAAGATGAGTGATATAGGCTATGGATATTTGACTACGTTTTGTACATACGCAGGTACAGATCTTGCACCTAAAAATGAGTTTTCTGAATAACGTATTATACATGAATTGAAAAAAGGAAAATAATCTGAAGAAGCATATTTAAGAAAATCCTTTATGCAGTTTTTAAGGCATTTTATTCACCATAAAAGATTAGATGAATTAATTACTGATCGTGGCCTTATGAGTCAGAATTACTAGTGAAGAATGTTGCCAGACTGATATTAATGTTAAGGAAAGAATATGTAAAAATTACTATGTAACAGACATTTAACACGGATATTGTACCCACGTACTATATACGCCATTCATACATAGCCAGTATTTTTGAGCTCCTTAAAATAAATATATTTTGCAATAAAGTAGCAGAGAAAAGCCCCGGCTGTACTGTTAAATTAACCTAACATGTAGAGCACATAAAGGTTGAATCACCACCAGTTGTAACCTGTTTTACGGTACCCGGGAAGTGCTGTGCTTAGTCTTAAAGATGTTCAGTTTTCATCCACGGCCTCAGTTCCTGTTCTCTTTGTATGAGAACCACACTGGACAGGTCTGAGTGTTGTGTGTGTGTGTGTGCTGTGTGTGTGTGTGTGTGTATGTGTTGTGTTGTGTTGTGTGTGTGTATGGGTGTGGGTGTGGGGTGTGTGTGTGTGAGAGAGAGAGAGAGAGAGGAGAGAGAGAGAGAGAGGGGAGAGAAAAGAGAGAGAGAGAGAGAGGGGGGAGAGAGAGAGAGAAGAGAGAGAGAGAGGAGAGGGGGAGAGAGAGAGAGAGAGAGGAGAGAGAGGAGAGAGAGAGAGAGAGAGGAGAGAGAGAGAGAGAGAGAGAGAGAGAGAGAGAGAGATTATTATTATTATTAGTTTATTGACAAAAGTTTCACAAACATTTTACCTTATTACATGTATAATTTCCTCATATTTTTCCAAATTTATACTCATACATATTTCATATTAACCTAAAACAAACCAAACGAAACACATCTACTATGGTGGACACATCCCTTACGTATATAATTTCAATACATCATATATATAACTGCACAGATAGCCTACTTTATCCCTTGTCCCCATCAAATTATCCATACTGGAGAAGTCTAGCATGACATAGTTGCTTCTACATTGGCTGGAGAGTGGACACTGTAACAACACATGGGACTCATCCTGCACTGCATTTTCTACACATGAACACAGTCGTAGTTCTTTCGGTATTCCATTTCTCCTGCCTGTTTCTATTCTAAGATTATGGGACATCGTACGTAGCCTCGTAAATGAGAGGAGAGAGAGAGAGAGAGAGAGAGAAGAGAGAGAGAGAGAGAGAGAGAGGAGAGAGAGAGAAGAGAGAGGAGAGAAGAGAGAAGAGAGAGAGAGGAGAGAGGAGAGAAGAGAGAGAGAAAGAGAGAGAGAGGATGAGAGAGAGAGAGAGGAGAGGAGAGAGAGAGAGAGACGAGAGAGAGAGAGAAAAGAGAGAGAGAGAGAGAGGAGAAGGAGAGATAATGATGTGATTCCCTGAGGAGAATCTGGAAGTTCAGAGGCTGTTTTGAGGATGTGAGCGGAAAGTATATTTCCTTCCTCTCTTCCTCCCTCCAAACTCTTTCCTTCCAGCTGCCTCTTCCCCCCTCCCTTCGGTCGCGTCCGCTCAGTACTTCTTTTCGCTCTCCTTCCCAACCTGTTCTCTTATTTATCAAAGTCCTCTGCGCGCGCGCACACACACACACACACACACACACACACACACACACACACACACACACACAACACACACACACACACACACATTCGTGTGTGTGTGTGTGTGTGTGTGTGTGTGTGTATGTGTGTGTGTGTCACACATTCACACCGTCCGTTGGACACAGTTGGTTAGGGCGCCCGTCACCATTCTGTGTGGTCCGGCGTTCGATCTCCGACCATGCTCATTCTCGGGGATTTTTCCACTGTTAAATTCGGGCCGGTTACTGTCCCCATTGAGCAAGGGGATGGGGGGTGTGTGGTGTGTGAGGTCCCAGCATTGCCCAAAGATCGGTAATAATGAGCTCCAAGCTCGCACTGAGAGGGTGGAAAACTGGCGATCGCGAGCCAGCTCGCGTGGACAAGACCATGGGGTGAATGACACACATACACACACACACACACACACACACACACACACACACACACACACACACACCCACACACAACACTAATGCCACCTTTGAGGGGTATGATAATCAGTGTTGGAAAGTAAGAAAAGAATATCACAAAGCCAGACATAAGTGCAATTTGCATAGGAATAGGGTAAATTTAATACCAATGATGAGAAAAGCAAAAGATACAGAGGTGAATTAAAAAGATTAAAATCTAAAGAAAGGACAAAACTTAATAAAGGAACTTAGAAAAAACAGAAGCTGTGATCCTAAAGCATACTGGAAAATCCTAAATGGTAAAAAAAAGAACAGTAAGATTCCATTACACTAAACAATTTTATGAGCATTTTAAGCAGCTTGCCAGTGATGGCAGTAATTCTAACATCGCAATAAAACACAATCACAGAGTATGATAACAACACTGACCCCTTACCAATACTTAATGACCCCATAACTGAGGAAGAGGTGAAGAGAAACATTAAGAAACTAAAGAACAATAAAGCCCCAGCAATGACATGATATTAAATGAATATATTAAAAGTACTTAGCACATTCTGTTCCCTCTATATGTCGAGCTATTTAATTAGATACTTGATAGTGGTATCATGCCATCTGAGTGCCTGGTTGGTATGATAGTGCCACTCTATAAGAACAAAGGAGACATTCAAGACGCCAATAATTACCGGGGGATCACCCTGCTTAGCTGCCTGGGAAAAATGTTCACCTCTATACTCAATGATAGACTAACTATATATTCTAATACCAGCAATATTATTAATGAAACACAAGCTGGTTTAGGCATGAGTAGTTGAGTACTCTACCTTAGACCATATAGTTTTGCTTAAATGCGTAATTGATTTGTTCAACTGGAGAAAAAAAAAGCTTTTTTGTTATTCGTGGACTACAAGAAAGCCTTTGATATGGTGTGGCGGTGAGGGTTTGTGGTACAAGCTAGTGAGGGAAAAAGTGAACGGGAAAATACTGAATGTAATCAGAAATATGTATAGTAACATCAGGTCTTGTGTAATGTTAAACCAAGAGATGTCTGATACATTTGTATGCAACATGGGAGTAAGGCAAGGGGAAAATTTGTCGCCCCTGCTTTTTCTTTTTACATTAATGATATTGAAAGTAAATTACTTGCATGTAACAGCAATTTTCTAGATTTGCGTCATGATTTCATAAACTCCTATTTGAAACTTTTTGTTCTAATGTACGCAGATGATACACTTATATTGTTGTGACAGTGAGGAAGGAATGAAGCAGGCTCTGATAGCATTGTATACTTACTGTAATGAGTGGAAAATAAAGATTAATTGTAACAAAACAAAAATAGTGGTGGTTCAGCAGGGGAAAAACTCATCTAAGTAATTATAAATTTGAATTGGTTATGACAATGTTGAGGTGGTAGAAGATTATAAGTATCTTGGTGTATTATTTAATTGCAATGGCAAGTTCCATAGAGGAGAGCTAGATTTGAAAGAACAAGCAACAAGAGCAATGTATTCACTAATAGGTAAATGTAGAGAGTTTGACTTGCAGTGATAATGAAGTTGGAATTATTTAATACCATGGTGTTACCATTACTGACCTATGCAGCTGAGATTTGGGGAGGGACTATATGATTAGAGAGTAGATATATTACCACTTAAAATTCTTAAAACAGATGTTGTGTGTTCATAAAAACGCTAGCAATGATATGGTATATGGTGAACTTGGAGTGTACCCACTGGAAATTCATATAAAGTGCAGAATGTTTGGTTACTGGTCTCGGCTAATTACAGGTTAAAAAAACACTAAATTATGCTATATAATGTATCAATGTTTGTTGCATTTGGATATGTTAGGGTTATGCACTTATCCATGGGTTGCCTGCATTAAGAATATATGTAATGAGTGTGGTATGTCAGGGATGTGGTCATCACAAAATGTGGCCAACAGTATATGGTTTAAGAAAGCAGTTGAAGTGAGATTAAAAGATCAGTGGATTACTGCTTGGCATCATAATTTATCAACAAAAACTTTAGGTAGTAACTACAATATATTTAAGCTGATTTATGGTATGGAGGTGCACCTCGTCAAACTACCGAAAAGTATTCGCATCCAGGTAACTAGATTCAGAAACAAGCAACAATAGACTACAATAAATGTTGGTAGATACACAGGTGTAAACAGAGAAGCTCGTCTTTGTAGCAAGTGTATTGCTAATGTTGTAGGAGATGAATTTCATGTCCTTTTCGAATGTACTAACGAGGAAATTGTAAGGCTGCGGGATATGTATATCCAGAAATACTACACAATAGGCCAACGCATTTTAAGTATGTTGCATTAATGCAAAGTGCCAGTGTGAATGTTTTGAAGGAAATTGTCATTATTCATCAGATCAATTTTCAGCATGTTAGATGAGCTAACAAGTATCTGGTTATTAGTTATCTTATTTATTTTTTCCATGTGTTCCCTTATTTATGGATATTGATAATTGGATTTCTCCTAACTTTCAGTTTACGTAGTACTAATCTGTATGTTTCTATTAGTATTGTTTAAAATGTCCTGCCAAATGTATTGTATCTTATAGGAGCTGTGCTCCATACTTTGTTATAAAGTCTGAGCAATAATGAATATATTCTAATTATAATATAATTCACACACACACACACACACACACACACACACTTTCTCTCTCTTTCACACACACACACACACACACACACACACACACTTTCTCTCTCTCACACACACACACACACACACACACCACACACACACACACACACACACACACACACACACACACAACACCACACACACACACACACACACACACACACACACACACACACACACACACACACACACACACACACACACACACACACACACACACACCACACACACACACACACACACACACACACACCACACACACACACACACACACACACACACACACACACACACACACACACACCACACACACACACACACACACACACACACACACACACACACACCACACACACACACACACACACACACACACACCACACACACACACACACACACACACACACACACACAGATAGATAGATAGATAGATATTATTGACCACAGCTTTATACATAAATTACACATAATATCATTAATGAATAGACAAAACACTCAATGTCCAAAAAATGAAACATTCCCACAAATTTTGAGTAACAAACTGTAGTCCAACAAAAAATAATTACTAAAACTACTACTACTACGATAAACTACTAAACACATAAAATTCAACAAGCAGCCAGCTTGACCTACGTCCCTATGAAAGACAAAAAAATGAAATAAACTATTAACGGTAAAGAATATGCATTTCTTAAGTATAACTATTTAAAACTTCATGAATAATTTTGCATGTTATTACATCCTGAAATTAGAGAATACGTCATGAACAGTATTAAATCGTAAAGGTTTCTAATGTGTTGTGTTATGGGGCACACCTCTACCACATGTTGTTCTGTTTGTATGTCACCACATACACAACAGGCGCTCCTCGAGAGGAAGGCGACCACGTCCGCGCCTGTTCCAGCGTCCCGTTTCCACTACTAAACTATGACCACAGACTCGAAAAACGTGTAAACGACATCCTATGTAGATCGTTAATTACATGTTTCTTTCATAAATGTCATGTACTTTAAATTCAGGGTTAATTGTTTATATACATTGCATCTTGTTGCCTCAGAGTTAGCAATTGTATTATGTACATTATACAACATAGAGGACATGTGAGGGACATTATGTGTGTCATGTGGGCCACAAGTTTTCCAACGGGGTATTTAAAGACATAAACATACTTAAGAGCGAAAGGACGTTCATGTTACGTCTCTCTACCACATACTATGATAAAACTTGTGTTGTTGTGTCCTAGAAGGTCAGGCAGCGAGGGGTATCCTAACTCAGCAAACATACATTATTGGTAGTGGCTCTCCTTACCCCTAAACAACTCTTCATGGCCAATTTTACAACTTAATGATAGGTTTCACGTCAGCGCCTACCCAAGACTCACAGCCATACAGTAAAGACGACATAAGGGCAGCATCGAACAAACGACGTTTTACAATAAAAGGAATGTCATTGTTTTTTCGAATAAATGAGACAAATTTTAAAACATGACATAACTTGTTTTGTGCATGTATTTCACAGCAGATGACACCGAACCGTCACACGTGAAGGGAGTCCCCAGATACACGTAGCTGCTGCAGGGCTCCACCACTAACCGTCCACGCGGCAGCGGCTCGGGCGTCCCCTGCTTGACCGTTTATCACGAAAAACTTTGTTTTACCTATATTTATCTTCATTCCATATTCATCACAAAATTCCTTTAATATACAAAACTTCTTTAACATGTTGTCCTGGTCGTAGCAAGTATCACCGCATCATCCATATACAACAATATGTGCAGCCATTCTATAAATGTCTCAGGACTACAATTATCTCTCATCATTTTTACCAACTCGTCTACATATAATTAAAATAGGAGACAAGATGTGGACAGACCTTGCCTACTCCGACGGTGGAGGTGACAACTGCACAGCCTAAAATACTTTCCGTGACGCGGTACATGGCAAACTATAGCTGCAAGCATCATCATTCCACAACCTAGACGCTTCAGAGTCATAAACAACTTTTGTCTTGGCATTACGTCATATGCCTTCGAAAAATCAATGAAAGACACGAATAACTGTTTTTCTTCCTCCTTGCGGAGTCAGTGAGTAAACCGTAACGTAACAATATGTTCCAGGCATCCCGCTTTTGTTGTGCTCCGGCTGCTCCCGACACGGCTTAAACCACTGGCCTAGTCTATGACAGAGGACCATGTCGTAACAGCTTGGTGATGGAGTAGTAACACTAATTCCCGATAATTATCTGGGTTTTATCCTGTCCCTTTCTTAAAGATGGTAAAAATCTTTGCCCTGGTCCATGATAAAGGATACTGACCACTCATGAAAACTCTGTGAATAGGGTAAACAATAGTAAAAAAACAGGTGTACGGGAAACAGCGAAAATATCCCAGGCGATATTCCGGCCCGGCCCCGCAGGCTTGTCTGGCTTCAATTCTTGACTTGATAAAAAATTTCTGCAGGTGAAATGGGGCTATTAACACTGGATGCTAACCCTGTGCTTACTTCCTGTTGGGTGGACAGGGGGGGGTTTAAAGATTCTTCAAAGTGTGTCTTAAAATTTTATCCCCGGGGGTGACACCTCTTTTCCATATTTTGACACATAAAAATTACCTCTCCAGTTAGGCTCCCCACATTAACATATCTTTGTCCTGTAAAAAACCCTCCCTTACTAAATGATCACCCCCCTGATTCTAATCCTGTGTATCATTCCACACACACCCCCACACACACACACCCAAAACACACACCACACACACACACACACACACACACACACACACACACACACACACACACACACACACACACAAAACCACACACACCTCTCCTCTCCTCTCTCTCTCTCTCTCTCACACCACACACACACACACACCCCCAAACCCCCCCCAACACACCACAACACACACACACACACACACACACAACACACACACACCCCACGCACACACACACACACCACACACACACAACACACAACACACAAAACACACACACAAAACCCCAACACAAACACCACACACACAACACACACACACACACCAACCCACACACACCACCCCGTTTTTTCCCTTTACTCAAGTCTTGTAATAGTTCATGTTCATTCTCCTTTCCCACTTAATATATCCAAGTTTATATAAGTTTTTTTTCTTTTTCTTTTACAGTCTGTTTTATTATTTTTTCCCCCATTTTTTTGCTCATTCCCCACCTTTTTTTTGCCCCAATTTATGAATTTCCCAAACCCTTGTGATACTTTTAATTTATAATACCTTGTTCTCACCCCTAAGCTGAAGGCCTATATTTTTTCCTCTGATACCATTTTCCTTGTAAAAAAAAAAACCCGGAATATTATTTTCTTTAAGGAGAGAAAAGTACGCATTTGAAGTTTACTTAATGATTTTTTTAATTATATGAATTATGTAGCCAAAATATTTTGTGTAAAGTTAGATTGAAGGTAATGCATGTACTATGTTTGCATAAAGCGGGTTTTTAGTTACTTTTTTTTTTTTGGCCTTTAGACAGTCCTTTGTGATTTAAAACAAAAAAAGAAGTTGTTTCATGCTGGTCCTTTAGTGCTATGATATACATGACTGCACCACCGCGCCTTATGTGCCGCACACCTGCACCTAGACCTGCGCACACCTGCACCGTGTGTGGCCTCCACACACGCGACGCTGCACGGATCAATCAATCAATCATTGGGGGCATACGCCAGGGGGCGCGTCGCCTCGCCCACCCTACGACGCCACTCCCGGGGGTCACCACGCGCGAGTTCCCATGCAGGCCCCCTTTTTCCCATCCCAAGCAGCTTCGAAAAGAAACATCAACTTGCCCCAGCCACGAGCCTTGTGGGCGCCCCCTTGGCCCTCCCCACCCGGATTGTCCTTACAGAAAAAAACCCGAGGGGAAAGGGTGGGGTTTCAGGGATAGTGTGGTAGCCAGATTCCCGTAGGATTTTGTGCAAAAATTGATTTTTCTTTTTGGCTTCTAAGGTATCAGATTTAACAGAAAAAGATGGGGCCCAATTTTCAGCCCCCTCACCCCTTTTGGGGGGTCATTCCTTTTTTGGCCCCCCAGGAGGTCTTGGTAAACTAAGCAACAAATTTAACATTTTCTTTGTTACAGACACGTAAAAACTACTGATTCCTACTAAATTGTGATGTGATGTCAGGTCTGATATCTAAATTTCTTCCGTCCAGATTTGGTATAACCAAAAACCTTTTTTTTCGTTTTTTTTCTCACCCGTTCTTTTACGAAAAGCCGTCTAAGCTACTTTTCATGCCACGTTTTATGCTAGGCATACTTAAAAATTTTTAACAGGGTTGTTTTTCCTCCTTATTTGGTTTAAAGGGACAACAGTGGAGTTCCAGGGCGGAGTTACCCCCCTCGCCCAAACCATCCCCCCAAAAGGGCGTTAGTATTTAGCGATACGTCGATTTTGCGTACTGTCAAAATGGGGAGTAAAATCAATCATTTATTCATCAATGCCATATTGAAATGTCCTCCGAAAGGTTTGCGAAAAATCAGCCATAGATTTACAGAGAGGAGTAAGGACGGGCCCTTTTTCTTCAAGCAGCTACACCTATTTCCCTTGCTCCTACTTTGCAGCCACATTTGACGATTCAATACAGCTTGTGGGGCAGGCAGGGCAAGACATGTAGGGAACATACACCCCTTTTCCCCAATTTTCCACCTTTTTTTTTAAATTGCGGAAAGGTTTTGGAAAATTTTTAGGGATGATTTGTCCCGCATTGTATGTAGTTTGCACGCATGTATGGGGAAGCAATGCAGCACGATTTGGGGGAAGTTTTCCCCCTTTCCAAGTTTTGACCGAACAGCTCCCCCTGAGTGATGGTAGAGTTGCTGGACCTTTTGAACTGTAGGACATGACACACAAAGTCTCCAACGCTTTCCCTGCGGGGGAAGCTGTCATTGATCAACTCGCAGGAATAGAAATGCACCCTAATCTTGAAGAGCAATGGGGGTATAATCATCAAGCTTTAGGTAGCATCTACCCATGATTTTTTGAAACCTAGAATCTGCCCCCCCAATCAGCCCTGAGAATTTGGGAGTTCAGAAGTCCTTAACTTTTGCGACGGCAATAACCTGCACTTTTTCAAGATGTCTTTTCCCGTTTTTTTTTCCTTTTGCCGTATGAATTCAAGGGAACAGTATATGCTATCTGTCTGGGGGCGAAAAGATCAAAAGGAGCAGGAGACGTCAGTGTCGGGCGACCATACCCCAGATCTTTCTGGCAGCACCACGGGCTGTAGAGGCAAGATTTGGTTTGGAATCAAGTGTCAGCCTTTTTTATGGTAGAGCATACTCAAAACCTAGTCCCTTGATATGATCATGTACACGACAACGAGCACGAATGAATTTTTGCTGCAAAATAGTAAAGCAGCCCTTTGGGCCAAACAAGAGGAGCTTCCGCTTTGTTTTTGATGCGAAAGTAACTTTTAATGGACAGGTGAGCTTCATTCGGGATGAACTTCCTACTAAAGGATGTGGTTGATCGCTTCTCCGGGTTTTTTTTTCAACGACAGATCCAAGTATCGACAAAAAAACACCCCCCCCCTATCATAGCTTGTCATATTGTCCATGCTTTTGTTGAATGCATCCTAAAGGGTGTGAAAAATTTTCAGTATTTGGCGTCTTTGTCATATCTGAAGTACACCCATTCATCAATGATGAAAACTTAAGGGAGGATCTCCTGCCCTAGTTGGTACGGGAGGAAATCAAGGGATTCAACCGTGGCTTTTCAACTGCAGCATCAGAGGGCCCTTTGTCAGTTGGGATTACAAAATCATCAACAGCACACAGAGGGGGGGCATTTTTGAAATCTCGTACTTGCCAATTATATATTTCCTCGAATTTTGGGCATAGACCTGGTCGGTTCCCTGAACAATGAGAAATCTGCCCAGTAAATTAGATCCCAGAATTTGATGACTTTATCTCCAATGCGATTTTTGTTTTATCCATAATTTGAGAATGCCTTCAACTTGAGCTTCTTTCTTGTCCCAAACCAAGAGATTTTATGTGGTGTCAGACGTTCAAAACGAACCCCTCAAATCGCTTTGACCCTTTTTGCATAATGCAGAATATCATGTTTTGCTCCCTCTGGCCAAGAGCTGATGAAACTAAACTTTTCAATGGGTTTTCACTTGAAGGGGCGTCTGTGCAGTGAAAAACTCTATTGTTTGACGGATCTTTATGGCATTCTCTCTTGCCTCAGTGCATCTGTCCAGACAGCGGGTAATGCTTTTTGGCGTTCGGATGACCTGGAATTTTGGGGGCTCTAAAGATACTCGTAAAACGATACGGGCAAGGGCAAGGTGTTGGTGACGAGTCGATGAGAGAGTTTCTTTTGCTGAGCCCTACCATACCCCCGTGCCCCTTTAGTTTCTTGATTTCCTTTTTCGAGTGCCTGATCTGTGGGAGATTCGTGAAGGGTATTCTATTTTGCAACAACAAAGTCCCCGGACATCAATGCATTCATGTTTTTGGTCATTTTCTCCAGCGCATTATTTGTGAAAATGGCAGGACAGTCGAAATTTAGAAGATCCGTGCGAAGGGAAAAACTTGAAGGTTTTCCAAGGAAGCAAGAAACTTGCCCCGTCCCAGGGCGGCAAGAGCTGACGAAAAGAAGAAGGCTTTCCCCTTTTCGAGGTATGCTGAAAGGAATTCGCAAACTTCCAAGTTTTTCATCCTCCTCCCGTGGGTTCACATTTCCAGCACCATATCGACTATTCATGTCTTCAGTCATATCGGGGTTTCGTAATGAAAAATTGTCCTGAAAGCTTGCACGGACACTAAATGGGCCTTTTTAAAGAGTGGAAATATGACATCAAACCCCATCATCATAATTGCTAGATGATTGTGAGGGTATTTGAGCCCCTTTTTATGCTTTGCCACTGAAGATCCCACAAGGGCTGTGTGTGATGCACCCCTTTTAAGGACTATTCCAGGCCACTGCCTCTATCGTTTCCGAGGATGTAAGAGCAAATGCAAATTTGGGGAGTTTGCCCTAGGATCCAATTGGTGTCCCCAACGACGCTGAATTTTTTAAAGCACGTGAATAAGGTCAGGTCCAGTGTTTTCAAAGTTTCTGTGGACCAATGACGTGGCAGAGATCCCTGGGTAACCGAAAAAAACAGTGTAAAAAGGGCCCCTAGCAGTGGGGGGTCTGAATAATGGAGCGATCACCCTACATTCGTGCGTGTTGGGTGTCGGAGACTGGATAACAGCAGAGATTGGTAGCAGCCCCAAGTTGGACAATCTTTTTTGACCAATTTCCCTGGTTTGGGTTTTCTTGTTCCCTTTCGTAGTATGCGTCGACTGGAGGCTTATGGGGGCACTCTTCCGATTCCTTTTCATGTCATGCCTGTGTTTTTTTTCGTGACTCAGTTTCAGGAAACCCCCAATCAATCCGTGCCCTATCAGTTCCAAGGTAGTTTTTCAAGTGCCCGGGTGAGTGAAGTCTTTTGCTCAGAAAAATTCCCTCTTTCCCCTTTTTGACCGATAATCTCAATGGGGTGGTTTTGATGACTGGGTTTTTGCCCTTTCACGTCAAAGGCCGTGAGAGAAACTTTTCGGTATTTCAAGTGGTCGGTTCATGAACTCTCCATCTTTATCTTGCTGGAAAGACAACCACTGTGCCAGGAAGATTCCTTTCCCCGTCGGGTTTTCTTCCAGGAGGGCAAATTACGATCGCAAAACCCGTGTTTGGCCTTTTTGACAAGTTTTGGGGGACAAAATCCCCCAGCCCCCTTTATCCGCGGAGAAACACTCTGTCAACTCGTTTTTCTAAGTCAAGATGTGAAGTAGCACTTCCAATATACACAGCTGAGGGTTTTTTAACAAAATTCTTGCACCACTTAGAATGAACAGCAAGGGGAAAGGGGCCCATTGACAGAGGGGTCTGGAATTTTTTTTTTTTTTTTTTTTTTTTTTTTTTTTCTGATGTTTTACCGGCGATCGTCCGAGTATTTTGGACAAGGAAATGGCATGAAAAAGTCGACAGTTTTTTCCACTCCTGGTTTGTATTCCGGACACTTTGACAAATGGTACCAAAGAGGGGGACTCAGAAGAACTGGAGTAAAGACGGATTTTCAAAATTACGAAGCTGCTTAAAAAACCCCCTTTTTTTCACTCTCTTCCCAAATTTCCCCTTTTTCTCCCTATCTCTATTTACATCTTGAGGCCTGTAAAACCATGGCCATCTCTGCAGTGGAAAGACAAAAGTCACTCATTCTCTAGGATGTAAAACTTTTTCTGGAGGCGCTGGATATCTTTTTGAGGTATTTCGAAGTTTCACTCTTTACATCCCCTTCTTTCAAAAATGACAAGTAGGCATCATTTACCTCAGCCATGGTCAGTGTAACATCCTCGTCATCAAGGGCTTTGAATAGCGAGGACCAATTTTGATCCATACGAGCGAATGGTGGACATTTCTGTGATCGTCCTGTTTTTTTCGCTGGCAGGCGCAAACAGTCGATGATAGTGCTTTTCAAGAGCTGATGGTGCCGGGTTCTTCAAGGGCCGCTACGAAACTCAGATTGGTCATCTGGGGTTTTTTGCTTGATTTTTAGGAGGTTTTTCCCCTTGAGTCAGTAAGAACACGGTGCAGTGGCTTGAGCATTCTTGGGACAGAAGTCACAGTTTGGAAAATAGACACATTGTTTCCCTTTTGGAAAGTCTTTGACCGCTTTGCCGAACAGATTTCCCAAAAGCATTGAAAGGGCGCCCCGTCCTGTGGAGCGCAGACAGTGAATGGGGCGGGATCTTTCCCAAGACGTTCAAACTTTTTTTTTTTGGGCGATAGGTTTCCGACTTTACTATGATACCCAACGTACTTTTAGTTTCCTTCATTTAAACTGACAAGTAATTTTAGAGTCTATGAAAGTCACTTTCAGTATCACCCCAAAAGGGCCCCCTCTCTTTACAGGTTGTAAAATTTTATCGTCCTGACCGGATTTTTCACAACGCTTCTTTGATGTGGGGACCTTCTTTACAGATCACGCAAACTCCCTCCTCCCGACAATTGGCATACTACCCCGATTCAGATCAAGGGTATATCTGACTGAGCTCAAAACTGCTTTTCAACTGCCTGAAAAAAAAAAAATGGAGTTTGACCCCATCTGAACCGGAAGTTAAACTGAACCGGAAGTGCTAAAAGGGGCACTTCCGGTTGTTTTTTTTGTGCTATAAATCGACTCGGCATACCTGAAAAAAATACAAAAGGATACCAAATTATGAAAATCGGTCAATTATTGGGGGAGATAGGGATGGTCAGGGGGGGGGGCCCCAGAAGAGAAGGACCCCCAAAAGGGGGGTAAGGGGTCTGAAAATTGGGCCCCCCTTTTTTCTGTTAATCTTACCATAGAAGCCCGAACTGCAAAAAAATCCAATTTTTGCACAAAAATCCTAGGGAGCCTTTTCCAAAATTTCATACCGCACTATTTGCGGCCACGCCCATATAGGCCCAAGTTTGGGGCTGAGGGAAAATATGCAGGAATAGGGCCCCGATTCAGTTCACGGTGCAATCGCTGATTTTAAAGTAATCATCCAAGCGATACCCCATGATTCGCGAAGACACTTTACCAAAGGGATTGATTCGTCTCTTTAATCACTATTTTGTGTCCATGTCCCCAAAAAATAGAGTAAGATAGGGATCACAGCGACTTTAAGATCCGGATCTTTGTCCTCTGCACGGTACCGACAACGCCCAAAAAAAACCCCCCTGAGCGAGTCCATAAACCGTGGGCTTGCCAAAACCCCCGTAAGACTTTTGACGTACCCCCGTTTTTGAGCGCTACCAAAGGTATGTAAAAACTTTCCAAGATCTCAATGTCCTCGCCACACGCTGAACAGACTGTACTGCTTCAATTAGTAAGTCTCCAAATACCTGGACCTTGGTCTTGAGCCAGGAGACCTCAAGTCCCAAAGGCTTTGCCTCCTCGGCAGCGCCTGGGAAGCCATCACCAGGACCTCTAGGGGACTCAGCAAAGATTACTGCATCATCGCAAAAAAAAAGATCATGATCTTGGTGTTGCCGACGGATGCTCCACAATCACTTTGATCTACAATCTTCTCCAATACCCAGTCCATACAAGCGTTGAAAAGTGATGGGGCAAGGACGCACCCTTGCCTCACTCCTGTATTCACAGGAAAGAAGCTGGATACACCTGCCCCACACTTCACAGCACTCTCAGTCCCAGAATACACGATTGTAGATTCACGAATGCAGATTTCATCTGCATGGATGAGTCACTTTAATTTTTTTTTTGTGTCGTTGTAAATCAGCGTTGTATAAACGGGTGTACCCATAACTGTAACTGAAGTGGGAATATTATTATGCTGAAGACAAATGTTAAGTACAACATTTAGTTTAGAATTAATTTTATTTATTCATCTATCAATTAATCTATCTTGTTTATCTCTATATCTATCTGTGTGTGTGTGTATGTGTGCGTGTGTGTGTGTGTGTATGTGTGTGCGTGTGTGTATCTATGTGTATATGTGTGTGCGTGTGTGTGTGTGTGTGTGTGTGTGTGTGTGTTGTTTGTGAGTGTGATTGTGTGTGTGTTTGTGGTAACTACCACGTGTAGGCCTCACGCCTCTTGTAGCTTCCTTATTTTTCTATGTTCTTATGTGTGTCTGTGGTATGTATTCACATCTAGTTGTATGTCATCATTGTACATTTTACGGGCCTGAGCAAAAAGCTCTATGGCCCCGTCATCATAGCTACATTTTGTATCATTCATCCTTAGTTCTTAGTGTTAGCCGAAACCAAACCCCCCCTGGAGGCGGGTCACAAAACCCCGGCTAAACACCCGGTACCTATTCATTGCTGGGTGGACAGGGAAAAGGGGGTTTTAAGAAAAACTGCCCATCTGTTTTCGCTTCGCCCGGGATTGAAAACCCCGGGGCTTTTTTGGCTGTGAGCCGAGCGTGCTAAAAAGCTACACTATGGAGTACCCTTGTGTGTGTGTGTGTGTGTTTGTGTGTGTGTGTGGTGGTGTGTGTGTGTGTGTGTGTGTGTATGTGTGTGTGTCTTGTGTGTGTGTGTGTGTGTGTGTGTGTGTGTGTCTGTCTGTGTGTTTTGTGTGTTGTGTGTGTGTGTGTGTGTGTGTAGGTATGTGTCTCGTGTGTGTAAGTTGAGGTGTGTGGTTGTGTGTGTGTGTGTGTGTGTGTGTGTGTGGTGTGTGTGTGTTGTGTGTGTGTGTGTGTGTGTATGTATGCATGTTTGTACTTGCCTTCATTTTACCATTCACATATTTCATAAGTCTATTCGCCTGAATGGCTTAGAGGTTGTGTGAAAATTACATAATTTTAGCGTAACAATCATGCGTAAATAAACAAAAATACTGCAAGCTTTTTAGGCAGATGCAATGATTTCGCCAACAGGTCCATAAAGCAAGGCGACGAAAATATGAATTATATATACAGACTGGCAATCATAGAAAAAATCGGAAGCAAAGAATAACTTTCTCCTGTGTAGAAACTTAGAATCCAAGGAAGCTCGTAGATTATCACAAACGTTGCGTAACTATACGACAGGAGAATGCACATGTCATATTTTTCGTCAAGGACTGCACATGCACAGTGTCACAGATAATACAATGCCCTTTCCGTCTACTCAAGGAATCACGATGTGCAACAGACCATTGTTTTGTTTATAAAGAGATATGAATAAGAAAAATATAGAGGATGGACCACACAGTATGGTGGTGTGCTTTGAACTAATAACGGAATTGTCATATATTGCTCCACTGAAGTAAATTATGGATAGTCAGTGCATCAACCTTGAATAAGTATGGGATTAGTCATGTGCTCCAACCTTGAAGTAAGTATGGATTAGTCATGTGCTCCACCTTGAAGTAATTATGGGATTAGTTCATGTGATTGATTTGTACGCCACCACTTTGAAGTTTTTATGGGATTAGTCATGTGCTCCAACCTTGAAATAATTATGGATTAGTCATGTGCTCCACTTGAGTTTTTTTGGGATTAGCATGTGCTCACGCTTGAAGTAATTAAGGGGATTAGTGCATGTGCGCCTACCTTGAAGTTTTTTATGGATTAGTCATGTGCTCCATCTTGCAAGTAATATGGGATTAGCCATTGTGTCCACCTGAAGTTCTTATGGATTAGTCATGTGCTCCACCTTGAAGTAATATGGGATAGTCCATGTGCTCCACCTGAAGTTTTATAGATTAGTCATGTGCTCCACCTGAAGTAATTATGGGATTAGCCATGTGCTCCACCTTGAAGTAAGTATGGATTAGTCATGTGCTCACTTAAGTAATTATGGGATTAGTCATGGCGTCCACCTAGAAGTAATTATGGTGATTAGGATGTGCTCCACCTTGAAGTAATTATGGGATTTATCCATGTGCTCCAACCTTGAAGTAATATGGGATTAGTCATGTTGCT
>JACEEZ010004440.1:12500-27227 GCA_016584305.1 Chionoecetes opilio | reverse complement strand
TTGTGATTGTGTGTGGTGTTGTAGGTGGAGGTAGTTGTGGTGTGGTGTAGTGGGTAGTTGTGGTTGTGGTGGTTGAGTGAGTGTTGTGTGTTAGTGAGATTGTGTGGGATGGTGTAGAGATGGTGGTCGTAGTGGTGGTAGTGGTGGTGTTGTGGTGGTGGTAGTGGTAGTATTATGGTGGTGGTGGTGATGGTGGTAGTGGTGGTGATGATTGCAGTGGTGGTGGTGGTGGTAGTGGTGGTGGTGGTGATCGCAGTGGTGGTGGTGGTGGTAGTGGTGGTGGTAGTATTGGTGGTAGTGGTGGTGGTGATGGTAGGAGTTGTGGTGGTGGTAGCGGTGATTGTGGCGGTGGTGGTGGTGGTAGTGGTGGGGGTGATGGCGGTGGTGTTTTTACCCTTCTTATCCTTAACCATTTTCCCATTTTGCTCCTTTTTTATTACCCTCTTCTTCCCCTTCCTCTTCATAATTTTCTCTCTCCTTCATCTTAATCATCGTTTTTTCTTGCTTTTCCTTTTCCTCTTTTTTGCTGCTACTACTACTACTACTACTACTACTACTACTACTACTACTATACTACTACTACTACTACTACTACTACTACTACTGCTGCTGCTGCTGCTGCTGCTGCTGCTACTACTACTAGTACTACTACTAGTACTACTACTAGTACTACTACTACTACTACTACTAGTACTACTACTACTACTACTACTACTACTACTACTACTACTACTACTACTACTACTACTACTACTACTACTACTACTACTACTACTACTACCGATTGAATTTCTGCTACCGAAAACTACCCGATTGATGATGTTATTTATTTAGTTTACGCTCAATTATGCATGGTGCTAAATCAGTTATCATAAAACGAAATATATCACTTGAAAACTAATCAATAAAGCGGGCAATAATTATTGAAATGCTCGATGTTAAAAGTTGAATCGCAAAATTTTGAATGGCGTCGAGTTTAAGTGAATACTAAGTTCATGCATATTTTTTCATAAGTTACATAATGGTATTTCTTTAGTGGGTTTTATGGTATTTTATTTTATAATATTTTATAACAAACATTTCCGGAGATAACAGTATATCATTTATACTGATAAACATATATTTGGTATTGGAAAATTACCATATTTCTTGACATCTTACATAAGAACATAAGAAAGTAAGGAAGCTACAAGAGGCCGTGAGACCTACACGAGGTAGTTCTTGCTACCTAACTCTACCTATATCCACCTCTCTACCCCATCCATGGATTTATCCAGAATCCTTTTAAAAACCCCAATAGACCTCGCATTGACCACCTGACGACTTAGTCCATACCAATCATTCACCATCCTATTTGTGAACCAGTTTTTCCCAATTTCCTTTTTAAATCTACGCTTTTCCAGCTTGAATCCGTTACTTCTCGTTCTACCCCGCTTACTGACCTTAAGAACTTATCCTGCATCGTCTATATTGTATCCCTTTATCCACTTAAAAACTTCTATCAGATCGCCTCTTATTCTATTCCTCCCCTTTGATTTTAAAACTTTAAAATAGTTTCAATCACTTTTTCCAATAACAAAAAGTTACATTTTTCCTAAATTCATTTTGGTCACCCTTTTCCCCTGCACTGATTCAAAACAAGGAAATACCCCTCCTGTAAAAACGAGCCCAAAACCCTTAAAACCCCCTAGCCCCTCGGTGGGGTTCTGACTAACCCAAAATAGCTTTTTGAAAATTTCCCGCCCCTCTACTTTTAACACTCCGGTAAAAAAGTTAACACCCTGTGGGCCTCGATTTCAAACCCTCAATACATTGTTTTCCTAGGTCGGAGGTCTGGGCTCCCCTCAGGGAAATTCTTTCCCCAAAGGCCCCCCCTGATCTTTTAAAGCGAAAACATTGCGTATGGTGTACCTTTTTCCCAAAGGTTTTTTTTTCTCCCCAAATTCCCAAGCGCTTCCTTTTATCAATATTAAATTCCATCTCCCCATCTATTTTGCCCACTTTTTTTAAATTTATCAAATTCTCCTTGAAAAATTTATTGACTCAACTGTGATCTAAAATCCTACCTCCCTTAGTATCCTCCGCAAACTTGCTGATATCATTACTAATCCCATTTATCCAAATCTTTTGTGAAAATCAAAATAGTAATGGACCCAAAACGTCCTTGTGGGGCCCCCCCTCGGGAAACCTGCCCCCACCCAGATTTAGAATGGCAATTAACAATTTTAGGAAACTAAAGGGAAAAAGGAAAATAACAATTTAATTGTAACCTTTGTTGCCTATCACCTGCCAACTTTTAAAACCAACAAGAACCTTCCCTCTATTCCATGAGCCTAACCTTTTTAAAGAGTCTAAACCGTGTGGCAAACCCTTTTCGAAATACCTTACTAAAATCCAAGTTAACTTATATGAATCCTCCATCATTTCCCCTGTTTCATAAACCTTTCTATAAAAACTCAATAAATTGGGGAGGGGCATGATTTAAACCCCCTTTTTTAAGGGCCTGTTTTGAAACAAATTAAAACCCAAAATATGCTTTTCAAGAATCTCTCTATTTTTTTTTTTTGCAAAAACAGCCCTTTCCCAAAGTTTACCCTTAACCCACTTTTACCGTCAGACTAAAGGCTCAAAAATTGGACATTAATCCTCTATCTTTTCCCCTTCCCTTTAAAAATGGAAAATCATTTCCTTCCCCCATTTACCGGGACTTCCCCTGTATCAATCGGTTTTCCCAAAAATATGCACTAAAAAGCATCACTAACAAACCCCTTTTTTCATTCTTTAAAATTTCTTCTGGGAAAACATTTCATCCTTTTACTTTGGGGACTTAAATCCTTCATTCCGTCTATAACCCTTCTTTTTATCATTTCCCTAGCTAAAAACCAAATTTTCTTTTGAATTTCTCAAAATCCTCTCCTTTAAACTTTTTTTTCCCTATCAGGTATCTTCTGTTTTTTCCTCCTGAGGGAAAAAACACTTAAGAAAAAATAATTTTTAAAAATTTTACACATAGTCTTCCCGGGCCCTGCTTATAGTCTCCCCCCTTTCTTATTTTTTTTAAAGGCCCCCTAAATTTCCCCTTTTGGGGGCTTTGTTTTATAAAAACCCTTTAAAAAATTACTTTTTTGGATCGGGGCCTTGCCTTCCCCCGCCAAACCTTAATCTCATAAATTTTTCTTCCCTGATCTTGTTTAAATTTTTTTTTTAAACCCTTTCCAACCTCTCGTTTAACTGCTCATATTTTACATTGCCCATCTTTTAAATTTCTTAAAAAATGTCCCTTTTTTAACCCCCATGTTTTAAATTTTAAAAAATCAGTCAATTTTCCCTTTAGGCTCGTTTTTTTTTCCCCGATCTCATCGCCCTATAAGGGAAAATTTTTTTTTTGACCTTCTTTTTAAAATTTCCCGCCCAAAGGGGATTGTAAATTTCCCCTTTCCCGCGTTGAACCCCTCAAAACCCACTTTTTCCCCCCCTGTCTCCCACCACAGCTCTCATTTTTCCCCCCCCCTCTTGTTTTCTGTTTTAAAAACCCTTCCCGTGGGGTTTTTTAATCCTACATAAATTGCCCTTTTTTGTTAATCTCTTCCAGGTGTTTTCCCTTAAAAAACCTACTAATTTGCCTTTCGGGAAATCAGGTACTTGCGTTTTATCGTTCCCCCTTCCCACCTCCCAATTTAAAGGGCAAAATCTGATTTCCTTGTGATCGCTTCTTCCTAACGTAACTCCAACTTCCACTTCAGTACTAATCACCCCTGTTTGCTAGTATAAATCTAGAATTTATTTCCCCTATTAGGCTCCTTGATTGCTTCGTTAGAATTATCTTGAACTAGTTTTAACAAATCCTCCGCGTCATTGTCTCCTATAATTAAATACCAGTCAATTGACCTAAGATTAAAGTCTCCTACCACGCATAATCGATTATATTTACAAGCTTTGCCTATTTCCTCCCATATAATAGCTGAATCCTCCCTACATAAATTTGGAGGACTGAACACTACTCCCAAGACCATCTTATCAGTTCCTTCTCTAGTTTCCACCCATATCGACTCTATGCTAACGTCCGTTTTTATAACGTTGTTAACACAACACTACAATGTATCCCTGGCATATAATGCAACTCCTCCGCCTCTCCTTCCAACCTTGTCCTTGTGATATAACTTTTATACCGCTATCTCAACTCCTTGATTAAATACTTTGCCTGTCATATCTAACCATGTTTCTGTTAATGCTGTTATATCAAAATTTTCAACACAAGATGTTCCTCTCAGTCAATATATCTTATTTAATATACTCCTACAATTTGTATAATAAACTTTTAAGTTGCACTTCATCTTGTCGATTTTCCCGCTAGCTGAATTTACGCGGACTGCCTGTTTTATCCCTGTCTTTTTTTTTTATTCTACTGTCTTCATTCCAGACTTGACGAACAATATTCCTTCCTTGACTATCATGATCATTATTCTTCACCTTCACACCCTCCTGGCCTCTAAAAAAACCCTGACCCCCATCTCCCTATCAATTACCCACGCCAACACACCCACACCCCTATGAGAGAGATGCACCCCGTCCCTGACGAACAGGTGGTCCTTTCAGAAGAATCGGGCCCAGTTATCGATAAAGAGCCACCCGTTCTTAATGCAGTGTTCAGCCAGCAAGCTGTTAACCTCACACGCTTCCCCCCACCATCTTGGACCCCCATTCCTGCGCGGCAAAATGCCACACACTACAGGGGTGCCTCCAAGGTCCCTAACCCTGCCTAGTCCTTCTTTGTATTTACTTAGGAGCTCTTGTCTCTCTACCCTGCCTATATCATTCCCCCCTGCACTTACACACACCATCGGCGCTAATCCCTCACCCACCATTACCCTCCCCAGCCTGTCTGCTATGTTCCCTATCCCCGCGCCACGGAAACAGGCAGGCGTCCTATTTTTCCAATCCTTGTTACAAAAGGTTCTATCCAGATTCTTGACCAGGCTGTCACCTACAACCAAGCTACCTGAAGACAGGGAAATTGCGTCTGTCTTCCCACCCCCTTCCTCTTCGCATTCATCAACCAGGGCAGCAAAGCTATTCCTGGTCGCAGGAGGCGGAGTCTCTGATCGCCCTCGGCCAGTCTCCTTGTTCTTCACGTGTGTCCACGCTCCTACCCTTCGTCTAGGCAGAGGGACTGGCGATTCTGGTACACCACGTTTCCCCAACGCCTCCCTGAGCTCGGCATTCTCCTTCTTCAGAGAAGCTACAGCGACACTCAGGTCCCTCACGACGTCATCGTGACCACTCCAGGCTAAAGTGAGGTCTCGCACCTGGCCCCTCAGCTGCCCCAACTCAATTAACACCTCACTGTCCGCCATCTCAATTCACAACACTTAATCCTCAGGAGCTATCAACCACCCACGTCCTACCCGAATGAGCGCCGTGAACTGAGTGACCAACGCCTCGTCAACCAGCTGTGGTCCTCCACCTAGAAAATCAGAGCGCCGACGGGCGCATTTGGCTTGAAGCCTCTAGATCTGACGTCAGTGCAAGGACCTATAGAGAGAGCGAGAGAGAGAGAGAAGAGAGGAGAAGAGAGAGAGAGAGAGAGAGAGAGAGAGAGAGAGAGAGAGAGAGAGAGAGAGAGAGAGAGAGAGAAAATTACTACTTTATTTTTTCTTATCTCTCTCTAATCATTTATCGGTCATGTGAACTTTAAAGAATGAGATAAGAAAGGGTTGAATTAATATAATATTTCCTTATCCATTATGAAATTGGAAAGAGAGAGAGAAGAAGAGAGAGAGAGAGATGAGAGAGAGGAGAGATGAGAGAGAGAGAGAGAGATTAACCTAAAATTAATCGTATGCACAAAAAATTACCTAGCTTAATCTTACTTTTTTTAGCACCTTGATCTCTCTCTCTCTCTCTCTCCTCGCTCTCTCTCCTCTCTCTCCTCTCCTCCTCTCTCTCTCCTTCTCTCTCTCTCTCTCTCTCTCTCTCATCTCTCTCTCTCTCTCTCTCTCATCCCTCTCTCTCTCTCTCTCTCTGCCTCTCTCTCCCTCTCTCTCTCTCTCTCTCTCATCCTCTCGTCTCTCTCTCTCTCTCTCCTCTCCTCTCTCTCTTCTCTCTCTCTCTCCCCCTCTCTCCTCTCTCTCTCTCTCTCTCTCTCTCCCTCTCTCTCTCTCTCCTCTCTCTCTCGTCTCCTCTCCTCGTCTCTCTTCTCTCTCTCGTCCTCTCTCTCTCTCCATCTCTCTCTCTCTCTTCTCTCTCTCTCTCCCCCAGTATCCCTTGATTTGTGTACTAAACTCTAAATAGGAAGGACGTTTAACAATTGATAAATAACTAATAAAAAATAAAAGAAGGAGCAATATAAAAATTATTATGCTTGAAGGTAATGATATACTCTTACTCTTTCTGTTTCTCTTCTTTATTTCTTTCTCCATTTTATTCTTCCATTAAAATATTTTTTATTCCTCTTGTACTTCCTCTTCTTTTTTGTTCTTTCTTTTACTTGCTATTTGTGGTTTCTTCGTGTTATCCTTTGTGTTCACCATTTTTTGTCTTTTCTCTGTTCTGTTAAACTATTTATGCTTTTTTTTCCGTTATTGTTTTTCCCATTATCTTTATTTAATCTTCATTTATTTCCTTTTCTATTACCCTTTTCTTCCTCTTCATCTTCATTATCTTTTTCTCACTCTCTGTTCTCTTCTTTTATATCTTCATCTTAATAATTTTTTTCTTCTTTTTCTTATTCTTCACCGTAATCTTCGCTAATCATCATTCGCTATTCTTTCTGTATTTGTTTCTACAAATATGGAAAATTGTAAAAATATTATCAACCACTTTTCTTTTTAACTTTTTTACGTTTTCCTCATACAGGTGTGGCCTCTTCCCTCTCTTTCCTCTTCTATTATGTTGTGGTGAAGAAGGGGAAGAGATGGAGTGGGTGATGGTAGTCCCTCTCGCTGTCCTATCCATTTCCCTGCACTGTTTATAACGATACACAGGACAAATTCGTTTCTGAAGCGAATAATCTCTTTAAAACCAATACTCTGCATGGTTATCTGGCTCCACTGTCCTCCTCCTCCTCCTCCACCTCCTCCTCCTCTTCTTCTCCTCCTCCTACTCCTCCTCCTCCTCCTCCTCTTCCTTTGCCTCTTCCTCTTCCTCTTCCTCTTCCTCTTCCTCCTCCTCGTCTTCCTCTTCCTCTTCTCTCTCATTATTCACGGGTGGAGGTATTTTGTACATATTTTCTATGTATTTATTTGTGAATTATGAGAATGTGTTATTGTGTGTGTGTGTGTGTGAGTGTGTGTGTGTGTGTGTGTGTGTGTGTGTGTGTTTGGAGGGGGACAGAGAGAGGAGAGAGAGAGAGAGAGAGAGAGAGAGAGAGAGAGAGAGAGAGAGAGAGGAGAGAGAGAGAGAGAGAGAGAGAGAGAGAGAGAGAGAGGAGAGAGAGAGAGAGAGAGAAGAGAGAGAGGAGAGAAGAGAGGAGAGGAGAGAGAGAGAGAGACGAGAGAGAGAGAGGAGAGAAGAAGAGAGAGAAGAGAGAGGAGGGAGGAGGGGAAAGAAGGAGAGAGAGAGGAGAGAAGAGGAGAGAGAGAGAGGAGGGAAGAGAAGAGAGAGAGGGGGAGGAGGGAAGAATAGAGAGAGGGGAGGAGAGGGGAGAGGAGAGGAGAGAAGGAGAGAGGGGAGAGAGGAGGGAGAGAGAGAGAGAGACCGTCCTTTTAGTCCAGTAAATGTACACCAGGACCCACCACTAATTGCAACAGAAACGAAAACCTGTTGGGACGTGTTCAGTAGGGTATCCTTAAATGATATATTAAAAGTCCCACAAAAATTTTTGGAGTGGATAAATATTTTTTTCAGGGTTGAACTTTTGGATTTCAAGATTAGACGCCCAAAGGTACAGACAGACACCAGCAAACACTTCTCATGAAGCTATCAAGACATTTTTGGTGTTTAAAAACCTAATTTTTCTGGTATATCTTTCACATGGAAATGTCTGCCAAGAGATTTGGGGCGGGCCCTATACCCTTACCAGGGGTAGCCTCACCCCACCTTAACCCTTAACCGGCATTGTATGTGTATAACGATTGGTATAAAAGTGTGTATGATATGGCATGTCCAATATTGGATTCTAAAAGTTGGGGTTGTCTGTGCTGCATGTATGACATCAGTATGGGTAGTAATATTCATAACTACATGTACGTTTTCCCATAACGTCTGCCCTTTAGGCCTATATTAATATTCAACCATTTTCTTTTCAGGGTCATCATGGCAGACTGCGTATTTTGTAACAAAAAACAGACAGATGGAGCAACAGTCACACTGGGTGATAAAGGTTGTGAAGGCATAGCAAAAGCAAGTTTTCAACGTCAATCCAGTATTGTGGTGAAACTGGGTGATGTTGTTCACAATAGAATGTAGAAAGAAATTTTGTCATCCGAGTGAGATAAAAACGGTTCAAGCGGAAAACGTTCTTCAGAAGTGAAACAGTGCCCACTCTTCGCTCCAAAGAATAATTTTCATACAAGGACCACTGTTTGTTCTGTGGAACGGGAAAAACAAATATGGCGGAAAGAAAAAAACAATTAGATTTAATTCCTGTTTTGACACTGGGTTTTGACAGCACTATTATTAAGGTTTGTTATGACCGTCAGGATGACTGGGCAGAGAAGGTAAAAGGCAGGGTGTTGTTTGCACAAGACCTCCATGCAGCTGATGCTGTATACCACCAAGCCTGCAGTGTGAACTTCCGAACAGGAAAAGGGGTTCCTCAGTTCGTTGATGATGAGAGCCTGCCAAAAAAGCGGAAAGTAGGGAGACCATCGGATACAGTTAGGGCAGATGCTTTTCAAAGGGTGACGTCTTTCCTGGAGGAGAACGACGAGGAACAGATGACGATTAATGGTCTCATGAACAAAATGAAGGAGTTCCTGGAAAACACCAATCTGGAACCCTATGGTTTTACTCACATGAAAGAGAAACTTCTTGATCATTTTAGAGAGAGAATAATAATAACTGAAATCAATGGTATTCAAAATATTGTGACATTCCGAGGTACAGCTTCTGTGATCCTGAACGACTTCTATAAACAGCCCAAGGATAGTGATCCAAAAGCGGAGAAGTTGATGCTGATGGAAACTGCGGCCTTCGAATTCGAAATTCGAAAATGCGAATGCATTTGCACACCAAAACCTAATTGCAATGGTGCGGTCAGAACTCTGGGGCAGGCAGCCTGCATTATTGCTTGCCCCAATGAGGACATCTTCAACCGTTTTTCTTTTCCATCAAATACGGTGTTCAGTAGTAAGCGTAGTGACTCTGAAATATAGTTAATAACTTATGAGATATCACTGATAGAAAGACTAGCTGGGTAAGAGTCCTTCAGTTGTACAACTGACTTAACATCACTTTTAATGAGGTTGGCCGCAGTTTCTATCAGCATCAACTTCTCCGCTTTTGGATCACTATCCTTGGGCTGTTTATAGAAGTCGTTCGGATCACAGAAGCTGTACCTCGGAATGGTCACAATATTTGAAAAACCATGATTTTCAGGGTTTTTATTATTCCTCTCTAAAATGATCAAGAAGTTTCCCCTTTTTATGTGAGTAAACCATAGGGTTCCAGATTGGTGTTTTCCAGGAACTCCTTCATTTTGTTCATGAGACCATTAATCGTCATCTGTTCCTCGTCGTTTCTCCCCAGGAAAGACTCACCCTTTTTAAAAGCATCTGCCCTAACTGTATCCGATGGTCTCCCTACTTTCCGCTTTTTTGACAGGCTCTCAACATCAACGAACTGAGGAACCCCTTTTCCTGTTTTGGAAGTTCACACTGCAGGTTTTGGTTAACAGCATCAGCTGCATGGAGGTCTTGTGCAAACAACACTCTGCCTTTTACCTTTGCCGTCATCCTGACGTCATCACAAACCTTAATAATAGTTCTTTTCAAAACTAATGTCAAAAAAGGATTAATTTAAATTGTTTTTTCCCGTATATTGTTTTTTTTTTCCGTTCCACGAACAAACAGTGGGTCCTTGTATGAAAATTATTCTTTGGAGCGAAGAGTTTGGGACAGTTTCACTGGGTTTAGAAAGTTTTCCGCTTGAACCGTTCTATCTCCTCGGATGACAAAATTTCTTTTTACATTCTATGTGAACAACATCACCCGTTTCACCACAATACTGGATTGACGTTGAAGATTTGCTTTTTGCTAGCCTTCACAACCTTTATCCCAGTGTGACTGTTGCTCCAAATCTGGGAGTTTTTGTTACAGAATACGCAGTCTGCCATGAGACCTGAAAAGAAATGGTTGATATTAATATAGGCCTAAAGCCCGTATGGAAACATACCTGTAGTTATGAATACTACTACCATACTGATTCATACAGCAGCACAGATATCACAACTTTTGAATCCCAAAACTTGGCATGCATATATACAACTCTATTTCCAATCGTATAGCACTACAATGCCGGTTAAAGGTTAAGGTGGGGTGAGGCTACCCCTGGTAAAGGGTTAGGGCAGCCCTAAATCTTTGGCAGACTTTCCATGGAAAAATATACCGAAAAAAAAAATAGGTTAAAAAACCCAAAAAAGTCTTGATAGCTTCATGAGAATTTTGCTGTGCCTGTCTGTACCTTTGGGCGTCTAATCTTGAAAACCAAAATTCAACCTGAAAAAAATATTTATCCACTCCAAACTTTTTGTGGGACTTTAATATATCATGAAGGTACCCTACGAACAAATCCCAACAGGTTTCGTTTTCTGTTGTAATTAGTGGTGGGGTTTTGGGAATCGTAATTTGAATGGCTGTAAGGAAGTTAAAAAGGTCGCCCTAAAAAACAAAAACACAGACATACACTTTAACACTCTAAAAACTTTAACACTTTTTTATGTTTGCCCTTTTACAATATTTAATGATTTTAACAGGATATGGGGTTGAAACAGCCCTTTTCAAGCAAAAGTTTTTTTTTTTTGGGCAAAGGTGGGGGAAAAGGGAAAAAAAACAAAAAAATAATGAATAAACACAAAAGGATATAAATATAAAAAAAAATTGCATAAACAGGTGAGATAGTTCAGTTACTTAGACTAATTTACAGGATAAATACAATAATAAATAACGTTGTTCACGGTGGACCTCCAAAATGAGCAGCTTCACACCATGGGTTACAGGCAGTGGATCCGATCCTCCCATTGACGAAACCGCACCCCCCTCTTTACAAGTCAGAGAGGCGTAGCTAAGTTAAGGGGGAAAAAGGAGTGGTTTTGTAATATCAGTGCGGAGTCCTCAAAGCTGGGGATGAGGCCATGAAACCCGGGTTGCATGCTGTCCCCGACGCCGGTGGCAAACAGGGACCATTCCCCTGACTGGAAAAGGGGGTTGGGGCGTCCCTATCTGGAAAGGGAAAGGGGACCTCAGGACTGCAACAAATTTCCGCGGTATTACATGCTCAGGGACCAGGCCAGGTGCTTGCCCATCTATTGTGAACGAATTCGGTCATTGGTGAAGCATCAGAGACCTCAGCGCGGGTTTACGCCTGGGAAGTCAACAACGGACCGTACCTAGCGCTTTCGTGTCTGGGGGAACGCCGAGGAGTTTCGCAGGGGATGCTTGCAGCCTATGTTGATTCAAGAAGGGGTTTGACCAGTGCATCGTAGTCACTTGGGATCTTCTGCGACTTCGAGGGGTTCCTATAAGGCTATGGTTGATAATGGTCTGTATTTTGGGGGCTGAGGTGCTGTAAGTGTGGGGCAGGGGGTTTTCCAGCTTTTTTTCCTTTGGAATAAGGATGAGGAAAGGGTGCGTCCTGGCCATCACTTTTCAACGCTTGTATGGGCGGGTATTGGACAAGGTTGTAGATCAAAGTGATGTGGAGCATCCGTTGGGAACACCAAGATCATGATCGTTTTTTCCGTGATGCAGTATCTTTGCGGTCGCTGGGGTCCTGGTGATGGCTCCGAGGGGTGCCGAAGAGGAAAAACCCCTTTGGGACTTGAGGTCCCCTGGCTCAAGACCGAGGTCCAGGTGTTTGGAGACTTACTAGATGAAGCAGTACAGTCTGTTCATGCGTGTGGCGAGGACATTGAGATCTTGGAAAGTTTACATACCTTGGTAGCGCAGTCCATAATGACGGCGGGTCACATCAAGAAGTCTTACGGCGGATTGGGGATAGGGGCCTTTCCACGGTGTTTGGACTCCTCAACGGGAGTATTTGGCGTTGTCGGTAAACCCGTGCAGAAGGACAAAGATCCGATCTTCAAGTCGCTTGTGATCCCTGTCTTACTCTATGGTTGTGAGACATGGACACTAAATAGTGACTTGAAGAGACGAACAATGCCATTGGTAATAAAGTGTCTCCGCAGAATCATGGGGTATCGCTGGGATGATTATGTGTCCATCAGCGATTGCACCGTGAGACTGAATCGAGGCCTATTACCTGCATAGTCCGTCAGCGCCAATTCGGCTATATGGGCATGTGGCACGGGGACCCTGAAACCGATCCTTCCCATCGAGTTGTATTGGGATTTGACAATCCGGCGTGGAGGAGGCCAAGGGGGCGCCCACAAGGCTCGTGGCTGGGGCAAGTTGAGTTTCTTGTCGAGAGCTGCTTGGTATGGGAAAGGAGCCTGCATGGGAACTCCGGGGCGAGGTGCCCCCGGGGGTGGCGTCGTAGGGTGGGCGAGGCGACGCGCCCCCGGCGTTTTGCCCTTAATGATTGATTGATTGAATAAATAATATTAAAACAGTTGCTGTGAAGAATTACACAAAAATAAGTACACGAATAATAATAACAATGATAATAGTACACAGAGCTAGTATAATGATAATAAATGTTTCTTGAATGTATGTTTTAAAAGTGCTTAAGCTAGGTGAATTTTTGATATGTACAGGCCCATCATTCCATAACATGGGACCTTGGTAATTAGGAATGTTTTTATAGGGTTAGCTATGACTAGGTATGGACAGGAAGCGTTGGTGCGGGTTTGGAAATTGTGAAGTAGTTGGCATTTTTGTGTTAGACGCTGATTGTTTACATAAAGGATGCAATATTAATTTTTGAAAAAATCATTAAAATAAAAATTTTAAGGATTTAAAAATGGAGGGGGTGTGCTCCAGTATCACTTTTTGGTTATTATTCTGATGATTTTTTTTAGGGAGTACTTTTAGAGGGTTTAAAGCAGGGATAAGGGGTGGACCAAATGAGATACAAAAATTTGAGAGGGGGGAAAATGTGAGATAATACAGATTTAAGAATTTCCACTGGGGAAAAGGGTTTGACTTTAAGAAGGGTGGAAAATCTAGTAATTTTAAACGAGGTTGGAGATGATTTTAAAAGTTAATTTTTTTGTCAAAGTTTAATCCAAGGAATTTTATCTTGTATACTTGAGTAAGTCGTCTTTTAAATTTTTTTAGATTTGGTAATGGTGGATCTGGTAGTGTATTTTAGATAACATGAAATATGTTTGGCGGGTTTATAGTTAGGCGGTTAGCCAAACCCACCCCGATAATTTAGCTAGTCTGCATTTGCTTATGTTTAGTTCTGGGGGTTTGTCACCAATTAAGTAAAGCGTAGAATCATCGGAAATAATAGGTTTTTACTGTAGGTCTCAGATTTTTACATATGTCATTGTGTATAAAGAAAAGAATGGGCCCTAGTTACTGCCTTGAGGTACTCCCAGAGCCTGATTTGTGGGGGGAAGAGATATTGTTAAGATGTATATTGGGGCCTATACTTAGGTTGAGTTAACCCGCATGAATAAGCCAGAATTCCCTAGTGATACATCTTGCCAGTAGAATATTGGGTTGTACGGTCAAATGCTTTTCGAAAATCAAAAAGATTGAAATGATAGATTTTTTGTTATTTAGTGCTGTGTATAGGGAGATGTGTGGATGATGGATCAAAGGTATTAAAACCGGTCTAAATCCAAATGCTTATCATTTAGTAGTTAATTTACTTTAAAAATATCAATAGGTGTTTTTATAATAATTCAAAAAAATTTGAACACAGGTAAAAATAGAAATAGGTCGATAGTTGGACAAATAGTTTTTTTTCCAGATTTAGGATTTGGGAATTTCTTTGCCAGCTTTAAAATTTTTTGGGGAAAAAAACCAGTCCTAATGATTTGGGTTAAACAGATTGTAAGGGTTTGGCAAAAATTTCTTTGTTTTTCTTTTAAAATTTTACGATACGTATCGATGTCCCTTTTTATTTTTTAGGGAAGTGATTTCTGAGTGATGTCATTTTTAGTTGCTATGGGTATTACCAAAGAATTAGGGTAGTTTCCTCGGAGATAGAATTGTGAGAGTTTTGTGGGAGGGAGATCATTTGCAAGCTTTTTGGTATTTTTGGAAATACTTATTTAATGCACAGAAATATTGTAGTTAGAATAATTGGTTATTGATATTTATGGAGTTGGTTTTTGTTTGGGTTTGTTTGGTTTTCCCAGTTATTATTGTTTCCCAGATCTTCTTAGTTTTAGTCTGAAATTTTCGAATCTTTTTAAGTAATAGTTTTGGAAAATTGTTTTTAAATTTGGTTGTAAAATAGTTCGGATTTTTTGTATACATAGACATTTTCATTTCCCAGCTTTTATGATTTGTAAAGGTGAATTGTGTTGTATAAATTTTTATTCCTTTCGGATCCCTGTTTTTTTAGTCTTTTTTGTTTTAAAAGAATTTAGATATTTTTGGGAAAAACAAGAATATAAAGTATGACCTTTTTCTAAAAAAATATTACAATTTA